>CM021104.1:440168843-440284220 GCA_007115665.2 Sequoiadendron giganteum
AAATGCTTGTGCATTACTAATATACTTTAAACTATGAAATTGAAATGCTAATTAAATGCTAGAAATGCTTGATAAAACTAGAATGTGACTATAATAACTACGTATGAAAATCTAAAATTCGAGGTCTTTTTCAACCCACAAGAGGGCTGTATTTATAGATTTTTGAAGGCTAGAATTCAATTGGCCAAGATCAATGGTTGAGTTCAAACCTGTTAAAATGAACGGTGAGAGATCGAGAATTCGAAAAGAAGATGAAATTTTGAGAGACGGATGGAAAATGAAGAGACAAAATGAAAGATGTCTCCATAATTTAAATAAATAAATATTTAAATATGTGTGGGAAATGAAAAGGCCTTTAATTAAATATTGAAAATATTGAATTATGTGAGAGAAATGAAAAGCCTTTTAATTAAATATTGAAAATATTTAATTATGTGAGAAGAGTGAAGACTTTAAAAGTGTTTTAATTAAATATTGAAAATATTTAATTAAATGTGAAATGAAGAATATCATTTAAATTTAGAATTTAAACTTGTGATAATTAATATAAATAAATTGTGAAATCTATTTAATTAATTAAGAGGAAAACAACATTAATTAAATACACTTATTTATTTAATTAAACTAGAAGAATTGGAAAGATGAACAATATAAATAAATAATTAAATTTATTTATATGTAGATGACTTAAGAATATTAATTAAATAATTCATATTTAATTAATTAACAGGTTTGGTTAACCGTGACCTTTTTTAGATGTGTACAATAGTATTTTATTGCATGCATGTTCTAACCTAGTTCTATCTTGCAAGAATATTTTATCTATCATTACATTGGTGAACCCAACAATCTAACACACTTTTACAAGTTTTGTACGGCTTCAGATTTTTTTGCAAGTTTTGTATGGCATCAGATTTTTTTTTGCAAGAACAGGTACAAAACATCGTATTTTCCTTCTCGTGCGATGCAAACACTCTGCTGCACCACATTCACCTTCGCGTGCGATGCAACAAATCCTATGCACTGCATTCACCACTTGTAGAGCCGCAAATGACATACTGCAACGCATTCGACATAACCCAAACCGTATCTACCGAGCTACAACCGTTGAGCAGCATTTGACATGACGCATTTTTCAAGCCACATCTGCCATTTCACGCTGCAAGTGACTAGTATTTTGCATTGTTAAATTGTAATCTAGATCTGATGCATTCATGACCAGTTTTTTCTATTTTTTGGGAATTAAAATAAACCAACCGTAGGATAGACACTTAATTCAGAAAATACCAATCCTAGCATAGAAAATCTAACTTGGAATTTATCAATCTAGGATAGTCACCACACTTTACTTTTGTTTGGATTAAAATAAACCCCATGTTTTTGTGAAGCAATATCTTCACTTAGAATAGAAAACTTTCATTTGGGTTTAAAACTGAACATTGGTTTACTGTGTTTGTTTGGATAATAGGTATATGCTCTCCCCTTTATTGGGTGATCAAAAATCCAGACTTATCCATTTTTATTTTCATGCATTTATTGTTTTATTACAACCTTTAGAAGGCCCGTCGTAGTGGGAAAAAGTACTCACCCTACGGGAACAACCTAAGTGGGAACAACCAAAGCTAGGTTTTCCAACCCACTATAATCAAAAGTGAATTTCGGGGAAACCCATATTCAACGGTAGTAGGCAAGATAACCATCCCCAAAATCTTTGTTCTAAAGATTGGGAGGTCTCTTGAGGGAGTTTATCTATTGCCACGCCGAACGAAAACCTTGACTAAGAACCATAGTGTAGAAGCCATTCGTGTCAGTATCTAGACATTGTCTCAGTTACAATGCAAGAGGAGGCAAGAATCTCCCCCCAAGAAACTCACCATATAATCACCACAGACTGTTTGCTCAGGGGATTCGGTATCCACTTTCGTCACCTTGAGTACGCACCTGGAAAAAACAAAAACATGGACGCCCTCTAGGGGGTGACATGGCTATGTGAGTCGACATGATTTTAAGATGTGGGTTGTGATTGTTATGATGACCCTTTGACTAATAAGAGTGAGTTTGCTTGAACATACACTTAATGTTTTAATTTTTGTGTTTGCCAACTGTTTTCAAACAAGACTTCAACAAATTGAATAGCAAAAATCTGGATCAAAAAACTTGTCAAATCTACAAA
Organism: Sequoiadendron giganteum; assembly: GCA_007115665.2. Classification (NCBI taxonomy): domain Eukaryota; kingdom Viridiplantae; phylum Streptophyta; class Pinopsida; order Cupressales; family Cupressaceae; genus Sequoiadendron; species Sequoiadendron giganteum. Next base: position 440,171,017 of record CM021104.1, read on the forward strand.
AATAGTGTTTGATTTTCTAACAAATTGTCCATTGAGACGCAATCACTTTGATAAACCACAATTGCTAGATATTGAGTTGCATTCGCTCTGATGGGCCTCAATTGAGTCATCCTAAGCCACATTCACTCTGATGAGCCACAATTGAAATATATAGAGCCGCATCTACCACTGTTAAACCACATTCAGCATATTGAGCCGCATTTGAGAATCAACCCGCATTTGCCAGTGTTAAACAATATTCAGCATATTAAGCTGCATTTGAGAGACATCAACCCACATTCGCCATACTTTGTCACAATCGACACTTTTAGAACCACATTTGCTCTGTCATACCGCATTTGCTGCGATGCATTTGCTAAAACTTGAAAACAATTTCTCACTGTCAAAAATTGAAAGTCCACAACTTGTCTTCAATTCAATCAAGTCTTCCTTCACTGTTATAGCTTAAACCAGACTCTGAATTGCTCAACTTTCATCAAACATTGCATTTTTGGTACCGTTTTGAGCTCACAATAGGCTTCCATTTGACTTTCCATTAGATTGCATTGATAGCTGCACCATCTACTTAGACACTTACTTTTGCAGATTTTAGGAGTTGACTCTTATCATTCATTGTCTAAACTTTGCATTCAATAGTAGGTTATCATTGGACCCAATTACCTTTGTCACTTTGTCAAAACTTTTGTGAATCATTTCCCACTCAATAGTCTAGTGTGGAAATTTCACTTTGTCCTATTTATAGTCCTTTTATGGTCCATTGGTCTTCCAAACTTGAATCTATTTAAAAAATTTTATTTGCCCAAGTTGTCCTCTTTAGATCCCTCACTATTAAGTACATCTTAGTAACTTTGTATTCACAAGTCTTTGGTCTCACTTGCATTTCATAGCATCCTTTAAAAATCCAAAAAAGAAACCAAAAAACATAGTGTCATACTTAGATCATTTTTCCATCATCCCAAGTTGAGCAAAACCTTGTATGGTTGAAACTAGATTACAGAAAAAGAAAAGACTCATGGATTCCTTTATACAAGACACCAGCTTTCTTGAGTTCACAACAGGCATGGATTCATTCCCTAATGCCATGAACAATCCTTGTTTTGACATGGGAAATTCCAACATCAACCCTTTTAGTGAGATGAACATCCCATCATCTCTATCGCATATTTTTGAACCATTTATCCAATGGGATCAAAATGGGTAAGTCTTTGAAGAATACGCATTAGTTGTTGCCCAACATCCAGAAGTTGCTGCTTTTGTAGAAGAAGTAGTCTTAAATGACTCTTCTAGATTCCTAGCTATGCTCCTTAACCAAGGGGATAAGCTACCAAAGGGATTTGATCTTAACACTCTTAGAGAAACTTCTCCCACTCCAACATCACACAATCCTTCCATGGGAGCCTCTTCACAAAATTTCATCAACACAATCAATGCTACCTCCCTTGGTCATACTACCACCACAACCAACACAACATCTATTGGAGGATCATCTTCCCAAACCAACACCACATCACAATCCATTCCACAACAAACATCCACCGTCCCTTCACAAACAATGGGGGCAACCACATCAAACCTCTTTGGAACTACATCTAGTTCCATGAGTACATCAGCAAACCTATTATTAGGCTCTTCAAATGCCATGGAAACCAACTCATCCAACCCATTTGGGAGAATTAAACGAAGAGTTACCATACAAGGCACCCAACCCACTTCATCAAAGGTTAATACCAACATTCTTGTGACCCAAAACATGAGCATTCCTCAAGGCCACAATCTTTTATTTGGGCAAGGCAATCAAGGTGCTCAATCCTTCACTCCATTTGGGCACCAACAAGCTCAAAATCAACAAGGCGCTCAATCCTTCACTCCATTTGGGCACCAACAGCCTTGAAATCAACAAGGCCCTCAATCCTTCACTCCATTTGGACATCAACAAAATAAAAACCAACAAGGCTCTTAAATTTAGTCCAACATGGCAGGATATCACATCCCCACTTATGCCTCTCAAGTCCATACACAGCAGCACATCCCTCATCGAAACACTCAATTCCAAAAACCGCCTAATCAAAACACTCATTTTGCTCACCGACAACCCATTCCAAATCAACACATCTCATCACAATAGTTGGGGACTCAATCTGCCCCTATCAACAACATAGGTGATGCTACCAACCATCCCATGGTGGAAGCACTCACACTCCAACTCACTGCTCTTCAAACACAAGTGGAGACCTTGCAACAATCTAGCAAAAAGTCATACATGTCACATGACTTGTGTCCATATCCATTTGACACAACCTTGTATATGCCACCCTTTCCTCATGGATATGTGGTACCTCATTTTCCCAAGTACAAAGGCAAAACAAACCCCATTGAACACATAAGAGAATTCACCACTAGTTGCATGGACATTGCGTATGAGAAAAATTATCTCATGAGACTCTTTTCTAGAAGTCTTGCAGGTCATGCACTAGAATGGTTCTCGCTTTTGCGTAAGGGAATAAAAACATGGGACAAATTGGCGAACAAGTTTGTTGAAAAATATGCCTATAACATCGACACAGATATCAACATCGCCTCCTAATGCAAACTTACCCAAGAGGATGCAGGAGAGACTTTCATTCCATTCTTCCAAAGATGGAGAACCTTAGCAAGCAGATGTCCGGTTGAAATACCTGAAAAGGAGAAAGTCACCATGTTTGTCCAAACTCTCCTAGGACCGCTAAGGTATGGCTTAGAAGTCCATTGTTGCACCACCTTTGTTGACCTTGTGGAAAAGGGTGTTCAACTCGAGAAAGCCTTGATCACCAAGGGCGAGTTAAAATATGGTGGAAAAACTATCAACACCACCATAAATAATAACCTGAGTAGCTCAAATGACAAAAAAAAAATATTGGGTTAAGAACAAGCATATCACACGAGACGGTATAGTTGATGCAAAAACCGTCAATGCAACAAGTCATGTACTCACAATCAAAGGAGTACAAAACAAAAACGCACCTGTAACTACACCAACACCAACTACTAATGCTCTCCAAAGCAATCATGTGCAAACTAATCAAAGGCAGTTGCGTCAACCCCAACAATTCCAAAAACGCACGTACACCCCTTTGGGTGAACCAATTGAAATTGTCTTAAAGAAACTTCTTCAAAACGGCATCATAATGCTGGAAGAGCCAAAACTGTATGACCCTGGTTAGTTCAAGCCGTCATGGTGGGATGACAGTTCATTTTGTGATTACCATCGTGCCAAAGGGCACAAAACTTCCTCTTGTCATCAATTGTAAAATCTAGTGCAAGACCTCATAGAGAACCATACCATTGAGTTGGGTGGTCAATCATTTACATCCAATGTAGATCATACTATTCACAAAAACCCACTGCAGGATCATGGTAAAGCTTCCTCATCTGGCACAAAGAATACCAATAATCAAGCCAACCATATTCGTCTGGCCTACAATAATACTCATTCTGCATACAATTATCCCGGTGGTACCATTATTAACAATCTTTGCACTGCTAATGAAGATGAATCTATTAATACCATTAACATTAAAAAAGAGCCTGAATGCAATGTGACTACATGTAAAGGCAAGGTCACTATCCCAGGTCCTTTTCCCCATCAACCGAAAATCACCATACCTGGTCCGTCCGCTAGACAATCCAACCCAAAACCAGAGTTCAACATTGTTGAGCAATTAAATAAAACACCTGCTCAAATATCCATTCTCGAACTACTTCATATTTCACCCACACATAAGGCCATCCTGGATAAAGTCTTGCAAGAGTCATTTGTCCCAACCAACATGGATGTCAACCACTTTGAGACTATGGTCGGATATCTGAATTCGCCTCACCACATCACCTTTTCAGACAATGACTATTCCTCACCCAAACCATCACATAATGATTCCCTTCACATCGAGGTTTTTGTCCATAATCATAAGGTTAGATGAGTCCTAGTAGATGGTGGAGCAGGATTGAACATCTACTCTCTAAAATTGGTTAAAGCTCTTGGTTTTTTTGATGCATGTGTAGATGCTAGCAAGAGCATCATCATCAAGGCATACGATGATGAAGAATGCGCTTCTAAAGGCGTCATTACCATTCCACTCTAGGTAGGACCAGTTATCATAGACACAACATGCCAGGTCCTGGATCATGACATACACTATAATATCTTACTTGGATGCCCTTGGATTCATGCTCTAAAGGCCTTTCCATCCACATACCACCAATGCCTGAAATTCCCTTTTGATGGTACAGAGATCACCATCCCAGGAGATCCCGATCCGTTTCAATAATGTACCAACCTGCGAGCCACTACTGAGCACCAGGTACCCATCAATTGGGAAGCCTAATCCAGCCCCTCATCTAAATATATTGAACCATCGACACTCATAAAATCATCCATTCCATCACCTTCCACCACACCATCCTCATCGACCTCCATCCCAAGTAAAGACCTTTAGATCCAAGACCTTGGTTGTGGAGAGTTCAAGTTGAATACGACTTATTGTATCACCACAATAACGAAGCCGCCTAAAGTCTATGGTAGACCATGTTTTGCAGTGGAGCCCAAAACAACTTTCAAGGTGCCACCGAAAAGTGGTTTTACATGATAGGGCGATATGGGTAATGAAGTCATTATCAACATAGATAGTTGGATCTACAAAGATCCAACAGAGCTATCTCCACTACCTCTACATCTCTATGGAAAAGGCTATGCCATATGCAAAGCCCTAGGTTTCAACGGTACAAGCGGCCTTGGAAAGAACAACAATGAAAGAAGGGAACCTATTATCATGACTGCAAGACCAAAGAATATAGGGCTAGGGTTTGACCAATTTGGAACTGATGATCAACATACCCATGAAATTTCAAGTAAGGTCGTAATGGCTACAAAAGGTGTTGAGACATGTGAAGAATCCCTTACCGAAATAGACTCAAATGAATGGGAATGGGGATCTTACAAAACCATCAGTGACTATGACATTGATGAACTATTCTTGGAACCTGGCCAACCTTCCTTTGAAGAATGATTCTGCCAGAAATATAACATTGACCCTATTGACCGACATTCTAAAAATAAGGAATGGGTAAGCATTCCTTGGAATCCAGAAGAACACAAGGTGTCGTTGGAAATACCAGAATCATCCCACCCCATTCTTGAACCCACCCATGAGCCTAATTTATCTGAGCCCACTATCCATACTTCTGAAATGCCCACCACTAGTCACGATGTTGATAATTTTATCCCATATTATGACTTTGAATTCAATTCATCTGACTCGGAGTATGGACCATCCATTGCATTAGACACGAAAGCGGAAATTGACAACTTTTCCTTTACACTTGAGGCATCAATTTACACACTTTCTACATCTTCCCCATCCTTCACCAACACTAATGATGGGATCCCTCTTGTTTATCCACAAATGATCAACTGGGACCAACAAGACTCACCGGTGATGGACATATTTTAGAATGATCAGGCAATTGTAGAGTTCATGGGGCTAAGAGAAGGTATTCCATGGGGTGATCACAAAATGGGATTCTCCATTGATCTAGATTGTGCAGCTTACTTCAAGGAGACTATGCAATCCTCTAGTTGCAAAAATACAAAAAATAAAAAAGAAAAAGAAATGCCTTTAGGTGAAAACCACAAGGAACCTTCTGATAGTAAAATAGTAAAAACAATGGACGTATCCGAAAGTTAAAACCTCTCTGAGGTGCCTAAGGATGGAGGATTGGACCTTTTTTCCTATAACATAGGAAAAGTCAGCTATGCTTATTGAAGACACGGTGGAATTTAACATAGCCAAACCAGAGAATCCCAAAATGATTCTCTTGGCCACATCATTGTCAGAAGAAGAAAAACCCGAATTTCAACAATTCTTCACAGACAGGAAAGTTAACTTTGCATGGTCATATGCTAACATGCCAGACCTTGATCCAACATTGGTTTTACATCATCTTCCTCTAATCCTAGGAATCAAACCAGTCAAAAAAAAATTGTGCAAGATGCATCCACATATGCACTACTTGTTAAGGCTAAACTAAAGAAGTTGCTAGATGCCGAGCTCATAAGGTCAATAGACTATGCTGATTGGATACCAAACATTGTCCCTGTTACCAAGCCAAATGTACAAATCTATATTTGCATGGATTTCAAAGACTTAAACAAAGCTTTCCCAAAGGATGAATTACCCCTACCAAACATAGACATGATTGTTGACCTCACGACAGGGTATGAGATGCTATCTCTCATCGATGGTTTTTCAGGCTATAACCAAATCTAAATTGCAATAGAGGATCAACATAAAATGGCATTCACTTGCCCTTGGGGAACATACTGTTGGAACGTCATGCCTTTTGGCTTAAAGAATGCAGGTGCCACATACCAGAGGGAAATGAAAACAATCTTCCATGACATGATGCATATCCTAATGGAAGATTATGTGGATGACTTATTGGCAAAATATTTGACAAGAAAAGATCATCTCAACGTCCTAGAAAAAATCTTTAGATGGATTGAGGATTACAAGGTTTGATTGAACCCAAAGAAATGTGTCTTCAGAGTCACTTCAGGCAAGTTGTTGGGATACATAGTTTCACGATGAGGCATTGAGGTTGACCCTACAAAAGTAAAAGAAATTCTGGACATGCCTCCACCAAAGGGAATTAGTGAGTTGCAAACACTTCAAGGCATATTGTAGTCTATTTGCCGCTTCATTGCACAATTGGCAGACAAGTGTCAACCATTCCAATATCTATTACACAAAAGCATTCCTTTTGTATGGACAAATAAGTGCAACATAGCCTTTGACCAAATTAAAGAATATCTATTAACACCACCAGTGTTAATGTCACCTATTGATTGAAAACCATTGATCCTATATGTCTCTGCAAGCACAAATGCACTGGGGGCATTATTGGCGCAAAATGACTATGAAGAAAAAGAAAGAGCCATATATTACATCAGTCGCACATTAATTAGATATGAGCTCAACTACACGACCATTGAATGGGCATGCCTGGTAGTTGTCTTTGCGGTGCAGAAACTAAGACACTATATGCTAATCCATCCAACACATTTGGTAGCAAAGATTGACCCACTAAAATATCTCCTGAGTCGAGCAGCATTGACAGGTCGCTTGGCGAAGTAGGTCATGATATTAAGCGAGTATGACATATAATATGTGGACCGCAAGGCTATAAAAGGTCATGTAATAGCAGATCAACTGGCAGATGCACCAATCTAAGCCACTCATCTGCTAATAACTGATTTTTTGGATGAGTCAATCGTTCACGCAAAACCATCTTTACCATGGAAACTATACTTTGATGGGTCCCACACTAGGCACGGCTCAGGAGATGGCATATTATTTCTCACACTAGAAGGGGATTCAATTCCTAAATCATTTCAGATCACTTTCCCTTGTACAAATAATATTGCAGAATACGAGGCATTGGTCACAGGTCTCAAGATAGCAATTCAATGGAAAATTCAGACACTGCTCGTATTTGGGGATTCTCAATTAGTCATCAACCAAGTGAATGATGACTATGATACAAAGGATGAAAATTTTCTCCCTTACAAGCACATGGTGGATAGTTTCCTAATGTACTTCAAAATGATTGCATTTGAACAAATCCCAAGAACACAAAATAAGGCAGTTGATGCAGTGGCTACCATTGGATCTCTCTTAAACATCCCTAAGAATGTGCCACAATTTGAATTCTTAGTGGAACAAATTTTAATGCCTGCATACAATACTCCAGAGTCAACAATGGTGTGTGATATTGTTGGTTCCAGTTCGCCTTGGTATTAGGACATATATGACTATCTTAAATCCCAAACCCTCCCACCCAACCTGTCCAGCAACCAAAGAAAGTCCTTCATCCGAAAAGTGGCTAGACATACCATCGTCAGTGACACCTTATACCATCATGGCTTTGATAACACCCTTATTTGATGTCTCAAAACTGATGAAGCACAAATGACTTTAAGAGAGGTACATGAGGGTATATGCGGATCTCATTCAAGTGGTCCTACGTTAGCTCGAAAAGTCACCAAACTTGGGTACTACTAGCCAACATTGGAAAAAGATGCTCTTCAGTTTCTTAGAACATGTTGGAAATGCCAGGTGCATAGTGACCTAATTCATGCACCTACATAGGAATTGAGACCAACCACTTCTCCATGGCCTTTCGCACAATGGTGACTCGACCTCATGGGTAAAATCCATCCATCCTCTTCTAATGGCCATAAATTCATAATCACCGCCATAGAGTATTTTACTAAGTGGATTGAAGTCGCCCCTCTCACTTACATCACGGACAAAAAAAATCCAAGTTTATCCTAAATTACATCATCTTCTGGTATGGTTTCCCACAATCCATCATCACATATAATGACAGTCCATTCAAAAATTAGGATGTTCATGAGATTTGTGAGCGATTCCACATCCAACACCATTTTTCCACCCCATATTACCCACAAGGTAACGGCCAAGCTGAGGCATCCAACAAAACAATTCTTCGCATTCTAAAGAAGACCGTCAACGACACTGGCCGAGATTGGCACCTGCAACTTAATCCTACTTTATGAGCCTATTGTACCAGCATCCGTACCCCCACTAGAGCCACTCCATTTTCCCTAGTCTATAGATCTGAGGCCATATTACCCATCGAGGTCAAAATTCCTTCTCTCTAAGTCTCTTTGAAAGGAATAATTGATGATGAAGAGTACAGACATACTCACCTACACAAGCCAACTCTGCACAAGAAAAGACAAGGATTAGCACATATTGAGCAACACGATGGAAAGTTTACTACTACTAGCAAGTCAAGGGTACATAAAGGCTAATCTCAGCACAAAAGTCAACTCTAGTCAACTACAATTGCGTCGCATTGACCACAAATGCATCATAATTATTCAATTGTGGCTTTGTGCATAACAATTGTGTTGCAATATGTTGAATGCGTCATTCTAGCTATCAAATGCGCAATCAAACAATGAATGTGTCATTCTAGCTATCACATGTGCAATCAAACGATGAATGCATCGTTCTACTTGTCAATTGCATCTCAAAATTGGCAAATGCGTTGCAAAATCCTCGATTGCGTCGCAACCTTGCGATTGCATCATTTCCCCTAGCAATTGCACAATCACACAAAAATCCGAGCCTACCCATTGCACTTGCATCGCTACACAATCAAATGCGGCGAACATGAAAGCGTTTGTGGCTTATGCGACAACATTTGTGTCGCACCGCATTTGTTCACCCCCCTTGAAACCCTAATAAATGCATTAATTTCAAAAATCAACAAGTTGGATAAGGTACTTACCGTTGCCTCTGTGCCCTTAGGTCGTCGGAATGTGCGCACGTGGTATCCATAGTGTGTAGTCGCCAGAATCACCATCGTCTCTCAGAGCTCTGCTTTCTAAATTTTCTATATGACAAATGAGTAAATGACATTTGGATTGACCTTTTCAACCTATTTATAGGCTGAAAATTAGGGTTTTGACCTAGTAGGTTATACTGGAGGCTCATTTGACCACCTTTGACTAGCATTTTAGCTAGCTTAACATCCTATGTTTCTTAATCAGATCGCACCATCACTTTTCTAATCATTAATTGAGTTACTCAGAATAATTTCTGAATTTTTTTGACCTCAGGTCGAAATTCAAAAATTTTCCCGAGGGGGCATAGGCACTCTGTACCTTCACTGGGACATATTTTGGACTTGTTTTCTTTGCCACAATGTGACAAGCTGCATTATGACAAAGAGGGGAAAATATAGACACCTAAAAATGGCTTAGGCCTATGACCACTATTTTACCACCTTTCGTCATAACATGATTATAACATTTTAATTATGTTTCTAACCCACATTCAACTATTAATTAAATAATTTATAATTATTTAATTAATTCATAATCTCTCATTCTTTATGATTATTAAATAAATAAATCTTATTTATTTATCTAATATGTCACTAATTATCAAAATCATTTCATAATTAAATAAAATCTTATTTATTTAATTAATCCTTATCATTAATGTCTTCTTGATTATTAAATAAATATATTTAAAATATATTGATTTAATATGTCACTAATTCCTAAATCCTCTTAATTAAATAGATTTGCTAATTTATTTAATTAATTAACTACTTCTTCTAAATTAAATAATTATTGTATGTGGCACTTCTATATTTTTAAATAAAACAAATCATTTAAAAATATCTCACATACTTAACCGATTCTTCATTTAGTAATTAATTTAAAAAATCAATTACTTATTATGTTTTAGAGAATGTGGACTAATTAAATAGCAAATTAACACACCAAGGAGACATTATATTAAAGAAAACTAATCTAGAAAGTATAAACACAAACTCTAAAACAACAGCTTCTTCAAATTCGTCCCATTGTCCTCTATCTCTCAGGAATTTGATTAAAGATGTTGGCTCTCAGTTGTGCAAATAGTAGCTTTGTTGAAATGATCACTTAAGAGAATGAGATTTAATGAAAGTGCATATGCATGACTAAAAGATTAAGCTATGAAATTGAAATGCAAAATGTTGATTATGCTAATATGTTGGTTCAAATGTGACTATAGTGATTGCGCATGAATTCGAGATTCGGGGGTCCTTTTCAACTCATGAGAGGGCTGTATTTATAGATTTTTGAAGGTAGGAACTCAATTGGCCAAGATCAACGGTTGAGTTCAAACCTGTTAAAATGAACGGTGAGAGATCGAGAATTTGAAAAGAAGATGGAATTCTAAGAGACGAATGGAGAATGAAGAGACAAATTGAAAGGTGTCTCCCATAATTAAATAAATAAATATTCAATTATGTGTGTAAGAAATATGAAAAGGTTTTAATTAAATATTGAAAATATTTAATTATGTGAGAAAAATGAAAAAGCCTTTAATTAAATATTGAAAATATTTAATTATGTGAGGAAAGTGAAGAATTTAGAAAATGTTTTAATTAAATGTGAAATGAAGAATATCATTTAAATCTATAATTTAAACTTGTGATAATTAATATAAATAAATTGTGAAATCTATTTAATTAATTAAGAGGAAAATAGTATTAATTAAATAAACTTATTTATTTAATTAAACTAGAAGAATTGGAAAAATGAACAATATAAATAAATAATTAAATTTATTTATATGTAGATGACTTAAGAATATTAATTAAATAATTCATATTTAATTAATTAACAGGTTTGGTTAACCGTGACCATTTTTAGATGTGTACATTTTGCCCCTCTTTGAAGTGATGTGTTTTACGCATTGCTTCAAAGAATTTTGCCCCAGATTTTTAGAAATTACCAATGCTATATACCCCCTCGGGTGATGAATCAGATAAAGATGATTTTTTGAAATTTTTACTGATTTTCTATCCGATTCATCGATCGATAAAGATGATTTGATGAAAACCCCTATTGAAATATTGATATGAAGATGAAGAATTTTAATTTTGCCCCGATTGATGCTGCTTTTTCATTGATAAATTTGCTTCCATGTGATATGAAAAACAAATAGTAGATTTGATTTGATTGATAAATTTGCTTCCATGTGATATGAAAAACAAATAGTAGAGATGATCGATTTGCTTTCCTGATTGAAAGGCTTGGTAGATTTTCTTTCCTGATTGAAAGGCTTGATAGATTTGCTTTCTTGATTGAAAGGCTTGATAGATTTGCTTTCCTGATTGAAAGGCTTGATAGATATGCTTTCCTTGTGATAAGAAAAACAAAGAGATAGATAGATTGATGATTTTGATATGATTCAGTTGATTTAACATGATTTGCTTGATGTTTTGCTTTTGATAATCCTTGCTGATTGATTGGATCTTGATGTGCTTGATTAGAAGAAGTGATGTGATTGATTAGAATAAATTGAAATAAATGATTGGATGCATTGATGTGAGGGACAAGAAAGGATGATAAGCAATAGGAGATTGGTAAGAGAAAATGTGAAGAAAGAAACACAAATAGATTAAAAAAATGAGTATGATGTTGCCCCAGTCAAACTACAAGCCGAGATGGATTGATGATGATGATGATAGTGTTGTTGATGAGGGAATGATTCATCCCAAAACAACACAAGGATAGGGAAGGATACATCCCGATGATAATAATGATCAAAGCTTGCAGTAAGGCTAGGAACAAGACCAAAGGTATGATTAAATGATTTGTGCTAGATTGAATTGATTGATTAGATGAGATTGGAAGAAAGGATTGGATGAATTGATTGAGATGATGTAGATGAGATGTGATGGATATGATAATGCTCATGCATAAACTAATATGGATGCAACCTATCTAATATGTAAACTAAAATGTGAAGTTGTCATTTTGTGAGCTGCTTTATGCTTTACATTTCATCATTGAGCCTTTTGATATGTTGGAAGTGAGTACAAGCATCAAAGGGTATATTAACACCAATGATGACCTGAGTACTACTTTCATGATGCTTGATATAACAAGTTAATACAAGCATCGAGGTATAATTGAACCAAGATGACCTGAGTATTACTTGCATAAACAAACAAAAGTTAACTATTTTCTTATGCAAATTCTGAAATATCATCAATGATACATTGTAGAGCATGTCCCATGAAAAATTTGCACGATACTAATGATTAGCTTACAGACAGCAAGCAAAGAAAAATCATACTTCTTCCTTGTGATTCTAGTTCAGTACATCATTGAATCACTCCAAAGATATGATGTCATCAAATATCAAAACAACAATTGCAATTTACGCTTTTAAGTTTATCATTCATTTTATTCAAATTAAGATCATCCAATTTGTTTCAAGTATTTTTCAAACAGACATGAAGACTCGGTTTGATTGGACAAGGTTTGCTGCTTCCGATATTCTGATTCTAGACACATGTTGTCGACTACCTGCTAGAAAAGCTCTAAGAGGTGAACTGCATGACGATATCACTGCTCTATTTTGAGATTTTTTTGAAAACCAAGCTAAGGTTGATTGATCAAATTGATAGTTTGACTATGTGTGTTAAGCCAAACAAAGATGATAATGATCTTGTAAACCCAAGGAAGTTGTGTTATCCTAGAGTAAACTCGTTCACAAGATGGTAGTTTGACTAAGTGTGTTAAGTCAAACAAGGTGATAATTGATTGGATTCGATCGATCAAGATTGATGAAGCTTGATTTGGATCAAAATTATTTTGATTATTTGATGTGACACTGACACGCAAGTTAGATGTGACTAATATGAATTGTTCAGATTGATGTTCGATGAAAGATAAAGCTTGATAAGGAGCATCTTCCTGTCAAAAAATTGCATGGGCTAGTGATTTGGATCTTTTGGCTCGCAACTACTTGACCAATTTTATTTTACATCTTCCAATGTTCAGATCACCACATAAGTTGGAGGATATATATCAATATTCATTCTTGAAGCAAGATGTAAACATTTGCCCCCAGTGTCTAGCAATGTTTGAACGACCATGGATGGATTCTTGAATAGGTGTATGGATAGATACTGTAAGCATGCAAAGGATGCCAAGGATTATCTTGTGACAAGATAAGGTGTTTTGAACAGAGGAATGCTCATTCGGATAATGCTTCAAGGCTCTAATAACATTTGGATGCAATAGGATCAATGAAAATGACCCATGTCAAGATGTTTACCATAAACAAGTGTAAAGTGTTTACCAAACTTTTTCGAGATCAAGATAATGTAAATAGATGGTAATGGGCTAGATAAATGGTTAATGGATGAATGAACGATATGGATGGAATGTTGGTTTTATTATGGATGTAATGTTTTCTCTTGAAATGGCCCACATAGATGCTCGATTCTACACATGATGCCTGTTTGCCAAGTTTTCATCATGGTACTTGTCCAAAGCACCACCGTAGTGGTTTTCACTAGAGGACGATTTTTTTCTTTACTGTTTTTCAATCCTTTTTCTAATTTTTTTGGATTTTTTGTATTTTTGATTTTTTTGTTGTCACCAAGATGCCTGTTTGCCAGGTTTTCATCAAGGCAACAATTTTTTCTCTTATTTTGATTTTTTTGTATTTTCTAAGAGATTTTAAGCTGAGGCTGAACCACTTGGTGGTGCTAATGTTGATGCTTATGTCATAATGTGCCATCGGTATCCTGCTTGAAGAAGTTGTTTTTCCAAGATACGTGCACTTGAATGTAACTTTTGAGATCTCTGATCTACTTTACTAATACTGGAGTTAGCTCATCTTTGTGCGCATATCGCGATAGAGTGCCTTCTGAATCCTTATGATGAAGGGTCACTGCCAATATATGGTCAATGTGAGAATTGGATATCATGCGTGGAGGCGTGGATGGAGTGTGTTTAGGAGTAAAAGATGGATTGGTCGATAGTTTGGAACCTTTGACTCTCCAAACTTGGGAAGATGACCAATAATGAGTGGATATGGAAGTGTGCATGGAATTTGGACCAACTACTTGATACACTTTGTACGTTGCTTGAGAAGCCTACTTTTTCCTTTGTGGACATCTTTGATGGATACTTTTCCCTTTTTGATTTTGCCTCATAGTTTCTTTGACTAATGGAGTTTGATAGGGATAATTTTTCTTTGTATTCTTTGGTATCCATATGTATTTGATTTGTCCTATATGCTCTTTAGCTTCTTTTTCCTTGATAACATTCTTCATGCTTTGATTCAAGTCTTTCTTTTGATGTTGGTCCCAATTCGTGGATGGGGTGATGGGTGAATGAAGATTCATGACGTGGTGGGTTGTAGTATTGACATCAGTTTCATCATAAGGATTCTTCGTGCTCCCTATGTTGACATTTTCTTGAGACGAAGTTTCCCCCAGTTTTGTGGAAGTATTACTGATATGTTCATATCCCTTGATTATCGAGTAACCAAGCCTTGATTCATAGGATTTTCAATAATCTGTACTGGTTCCAGGATACCCTATTCATGTAGGCCTAATCCTTTGCCTTGATAATTCATCTGTTGAAACATTTTATTTGCAAAAGGATATGATTTCCCTTGGAAACAAGGTGTTGCTCCTTCTCTACTTTGTGGTGGATCTTCAAAGGTGATATCTCCTTTATTGATAAGATGATTTTCCCTTACAAAGGTGAGTGATCCAAATTTATAAGTGATAGGATCCTTTATCTGTGGGATAAATGCCTAATTGATATCCTTAGCTTGATCTTGTGAAATATCAGATTGTACTATTTCTTCAAGAAGTGTTGATGATTCATTGTCCATATAAAATTCTTCCTCGTGATTGATTCTTGATATGTTTTCACATGATGTTTCTGATTCACCACTTCTATAGAATTTTTCATGACCCATTTCTGACATGTCTCTGGATTTCTCTATTTCTTGATCATGTGTACAAATGTTAAGAGTAGGGGACTCTTGTTCCTCAGTAAGAGTATGAGACTCTTGTTTTGAATGAAGATCATCTATGTGTCCATCCCAAGAAAGCATCTCATGGGTAGATGGATGAGTATGTGCTATACGGACATGGTCATCTTGTATGGATAGGAGAGTGTCCATTATATCATTGTAGTAGCTTGGAGATACAAATTCTTGATCTCAGATGATTTCAGAATTTCTTTCGACATGCTTTGGATCAAGTTCTTCACATGGGTCAATTTCAAAGAATGGATTGCTTTCTTGGATATCTTCATTAGGCATAGGAAGTTTCTCAAATGTCATGAGGTCAAAGGATGTCCATATATTTTGGAAAGGATCATTGCTAGACATTGGTGAAAGATATTGATCATGCTTTGGAATAAATTCTTGAGATATGTCCTCTAACTCATTAGCTGATGTAGAGACATTGTCAACATGATCATTGGTGGAAGTATTTTGGATTATGTCAATAGGATCAAATATCGTCAACACTCCTTGAAATAGATCTTTGTAGGAGGGGTCTTGATCATAACTAAAAAATGGCTCTTGATGAATGTTGATTTGATCACTATATGGGATAGACATATCTTCACAGTGCTCATTGATGGATTGATTTTGATCATTGTCTTCAACAGTTATGGTGGAGGAATTGCCAATGTTTTCAACCATATGATCAAATGATGTTGACATTTCTTGAAGAGGTGTGATGAGCCCTTGACATGAGGATGATGGGATACTTTGATCTTGACTTGGGAAATAATCATTAGATGAAGGAGATGGAGTAGCTTGATCATTAGATGGAAGGGAATCTTTGGATAGGATGGAAGAATTGTCATGCTCTTGGGATGTGATGGATTCATGAGAGGGTATGGATTCATAAGATGGGGTGAATGGAGGACTTGGAAGAATATTTTGTTCTTGAGATGGAAGAGGATTATCATGGGTGAATAATTAAAGGAGGGGATCATCATATGATTCTTGAGATATGGGATCTTGATCAAAGATTGGAAGGGTTTGTAGAATTTTGGTATCATGGGATGGAGTGGAAAGAATGTTTTGATCGAGATGTGTAGATTGAAATGGATCATTGGATGTAGAGAATATGATAGAAGAAGGTGATTGAATGGGATCATTGAATTGGGTGGAAGAACCATGAGGTTCATTTTGAATTATGGGGGATGAAGATAAATGCATGGCACGACAGGATTGGTCAATGCTATTTGATTGCTTAGATTTGGGCTTCCCCTTTAACCTTTGCAAAAATTCAGAAACATTGAATTTAGTTGATGTTGTTTTTGGAGGAGAAAAGGTCACGTTCATATTTTTGTCAAAGGACTTTTTAGTTGTGCCCCCTTTTATTTCTTTGACTTGACTTTGGAGTTCTCTTAATTGTTGGGTAAGAGTACTAAAATCGTTTAAGGGAGTTTCCTTCTTTTCAGGATTCTTTTTAATTTTCTCCATATTGTAGTCAGAGGGCAATTTGGCACCTTGTTTTGCCAATAAAAGAAAGTATCTATCTTTATTTTGCTCTAAGATATTTTCCATAGCTAAGAGAAACTATGGATCTTGTTCAGCTTCTAGAAGCATTTCTTCTATTATCTATTGATTTGAACGATTTCCATAAAGCCTATGAACAAGATTTTCTTCCCTATCACCCATATTTTAAAGTTTTTGGATGATCTTAATCTGATTTAAATGTGAAAAACACAGCATAGAGAAGTAGACAGTTGTTTTGTTAATCCTAGAATCTAAACAAAGAGTATATGTTCTTTGATATTTCCATAGGTTTTAAACAAGATAAGCATATCAATCAGACTCACTCTTAATTTGTCAAATAGGTCATCATAGTAATCACAACCCACAGCTTAAAATCGCGTCGACTCACACAACCATGTCACCCCCTAGAGGGCGCCTGTGTTTCTGTCTTTTCCAGGTGCGTACTCAAAGTGACGGAAGTGGATACCGAATCCCTTGAGCCAACAATCCGTGGTGATTATATGGTGAGTGTCTTGGGGACAGATTCTTCCCTCCCCTTGCACCATAATTAAGATGATGTTTGGATACTGACACGGCTGGCTTTCTACACTAACGTTCGTAGTCAAGGTTTCCGTTCGGCGCGAAAATAGATAAACTCCCTCGAGAGACCTCCCAATCTTTAGAACAAATATTTTGGGGATGGTTATCCTGCACACTATCATTGAATTGCGGAATTTCCCTAAATTTTCTTTTGATTATAGTGGGTTGGAAAACTTGGCTTTGGTTGTTCTCACTTAGGTCGTTCCTCTTGGGTGAGTACTTTTTCCCACAAGAGCAGGCCTTCTAAAGGATGTAATAAAGCATTAAATTGCAGAAAATAAAAGGTAAGTTTGGTGTTCTGATCACCCAGTTAAGGGGAGAGCATAAACCTATTACCCACAATCATAGCAAATAATAATGGTTCAATTTTAAATCCTAAATTGACAATTCGCTACACTAAGTGAAGATGTTGCTTCACCAAAAATATGAGATTCATTTTAACCAAAAGAAAATTTATGTTTGGTGACTATCCTAGGATTGATTAATTCTAATTTAAATGTCTATCCTAAGTTTGCTTCATTTTATTCCCCATACATCAATAAAACCTTTGGCCATGGTCGCGTCGGATCCAGACAACAATTTAAGAATGAGATTATAATTGCTCCCAAAGTGTTCAAAAACACTTGATACAATAGAAAGATGATTTCATAAGAAGTTTTTCCTTTGTTTCCTCTTCCCTTTTTGATTCTCTAACCTGCAAAAATTCTCCAAATGTTAGATTAATACAAGAAACAAGAAGGTATAAGGGTTATATGAATCATTCAACATAAAAATCCTAAAAATTAGACCAAGTTATGGTGTGATTTGACTTTAGATTTAAAATTTATAATTTTTAACTCATATAAAATTGATAAAAACCTACACCATTGGATAGCTTATGAAATTATACCCCATTTCGAAAAAAAAAATCATCAAAAAAGACCTCCGTATGACCAAGATATTGTTATTTTAAAACTAACTGTAAAAGCACAAAACAGAGGTCTATGTGCTAAAACAGAGCTTGTATGCACTAAAACAGAACCCAGATGCGCTAAAAGAAGGCTCGTATGTGCTAAAATAGGTGCCAAATGCACTAAAACAGTCTGTATATGCGCTAAAACAGTCAGTATATGCACTAAAATAGTTTGTGGATGCACTAAACCGAGGATCGTATGCGCCAAAGTGAATTTTCCAATCCATCACCTACAAACACATAAGATTTTCTGTGAGAAAAAGATTAATACGGGGGGATGCCCCATGGTGGGCACCAAAAATGTGTGTTAGAGAATGTGGACTAATTAAATAGCAAATTAACACACCAAGGAGACATTATATTAAAGAAAACTAATCTAGAAAGCATAAACGCAAACTCTAAAACAATAGCTTCTTCAAATTTGTCCCATTGTCCTCTATCTCTCAGGAATTTGATTAAAGATGTTGGCTCTCAGTTGTGCAAACAACAGCTTTGTTGAAATGATCACTTAAGAGAATGAGATTTAATGAAAGTGCATATGCATGACTAAAAGATTAAGCTATGAAATTGAAATGCAAAATGCTGATTATGCTAATATGTTGGTTCGAATGTGACTATAGTGATTGCGCATGAATTCTAGATTCGGGGGTCCTTTTCAACTCATGAGAGGGCTATATTTATAGATTTTTGAAGGTAGGAATTCAATTGGCCAAGATCAACAGTTGAGTTCAAACCTATTAAAATGAACGGCGAGAGATCAAGAATTTGAAAAGAAGATGGAATTCTAAGAGACTGATGGAGAATGAAGAGACAAATTGAAAGGTGTCTCCCATAATTAAATAAATAAATATTCAATTATGTGTGTAAGAAATATGAAAAGGTTTTAATTAAATATTGAAAATATTTAATTATGTGAGAAAAATGAAAAAGCCTTTATTTAAATATTGAAAATATTTAATTATGTGAGGAAAGTGAAGAATTTAGAAAATGTTTTAATTAAATATTGAAAATATTTAATTAAATATGAAATGAAGAATATCATTTAAATTTATAATTTAAACTTGTGATATTTAATATAAATAAATTGTGAAATCTTTTTAATTAATTAAGAGGAAAATAACGTCAATTAAATAAACTTATTTATTTAATTAAACTAGAAGAATTGGAAAAATGAACAATATAAATAAATAATTAAATTTATTTATATGTAGATGACTTAAGAATATTAATTAAATAATTCATATTTAATTAATTAATAGGTTTGGTTAACCGTGACCATTTTTAGATGTGTACACTTATTATCTCACAAAATCCATATTTTGAATTAATTTAATTCAAAATGGAATTACTCTTCTACAAATCAAGTAATTACTAAAATTACTAATTTTCTAAATCTCATCCTCTTGTCTTCTGATTTTTACTAATTTCATCTCAATCTTATGTTTATTCTCCACCATTGATTTAATTTATTAAATTAAATCTTGTCCACACATTTTGGGTTTGTTGCCCTAACCCTAATTGAGAGTTGCCTTATTGAATCTTGACCTTTGATTCTAGGGCATTCCTCAATCTCTCATCTTGTTCGTCCATTCAAGATTGCATTTTCTATAAAATGACAATCTTGATCTCATTTTCGGGATCGATGAATCATTTTATTATCTCTTAGCATTTTCTAATCTCATTAGCATCAATTATCATATAATCTTAGGCTTATTTAATTTTCATATTAGGATTTAATTACTAATTTGCATATTAGAGAGCATTTTTGTAAATCCTTCAAATCTTGTTTAGGTCTAGACATTTATAGTTTTCTCACACAAACCAATCTGAGGGCATCCTTTTATTACAACAAGTTAGGAGGTGCAATGGAAATGAGCCATGGAGGAGAGAAATGAGTGAGACTCTTCTAGTCTCATTCCTTTTCTCATTGATTTCTCATTTGCATTCCATTGATTCATAGTATTTTATTGCATGCATGTTCTAACCTAGTTCTATCTTGCAGGAATATTTTATCTATCATTATAGTATGATCTCGTTAATAGCAAGATGCATAACTCCATCACTTAATCAAATCCCACATGTATACCTCATTCAAAGAAACTTGGAGAAATACTAGCACCTTAAGATGAGTTTCCCTTTACAATATGTCTATCCGCGAGTTCACATTGTTGGATTTGAAATCATAGTTCAATATGAGATTTTGCTACTTTGACTCATAATATTACCATAGTAATGGTATGAATGCCTTTACATGCTGATAACTTTGTGAAGCATGTCGGGTCCCCATGTGGGCCCAACTAAAACAAATTTCATTTATAAACAAGCTTCAACCCTCAAACAGTCTAATACTACCTTTTGAATACTTCTGAAGTTGAAAAACGAACTGGGTCTACATCAAAATAAGTTTTCTGACACTTTTGCAAAATGGTCAAAACAGGTCAAGTTGCCTCAGGAATCAATCTGGGAAACTGGTCAAATGACCTCATGGAGCAATGAGAACATGTAGACATATAGTCATTTGATCCAAAATTATAGTGCAAAAGATGGCTCAGATAAATAGATCACGAGGAATCGGATATTAATCGGCAAATTTGCCCAGTTAGGCTTTTCTAGAACTGTTTTGAACCAATTGAAACTAACTCAATTGCCAATTTGTAAAATTAGTGAATTAACTCCTGGAAAGCTGCCATAAGATATAATAGATCATTTAGGTACCCTGAACACATGTGCTAAATTAATTTCCTTGAAACATCATTGATCAAAAATTATTAACAATCAAAGTTGGCCTCTCAGAAAGGCTGTCAAGAATGTAGTTGCAAAACAGAACAAACTACATTTGGTTTTGATCTGCTAAAAATAGCAAATCAGATCATGAGGCTCTGAAAACTAACACCCGAGATCATCTTGATATGGGGAATATGGAACAACATTTTTTTTGTCATGACAGTGAACTGGTTGCAAAAACCAAGCTCAAACAAGAAGCAACTTCACAAAACAAACAGTCTGCAAATAATAGAACAGTGTGAAAACCCTCCAGCTTCACTTTTTGAAACTCTATCAAAACATATCATGGGAAGCTAAAATTTGACATGCCTACTTACATAGGTCACTTGAGTGTGTCTACAAATGGGTTTTGCACAAAAATCAATAGAATTTAAATTATAAGCCTCCAAAGTGGGTCAGTCAAGATTGATTTATCAGGTGCACTTTTGAAAGTGTAGAAGCAAGATTTTGAAATGGGCATCTCAAATTTGAAAAATTTGAGAGTGCCATCAGTGGATCCGACTGGGGATGTAAGCCCCTTATGGGCATAGAAAGATTCCACATCTCTGGAGAGTAGACCAAATGTTGAGTCCAACACGTGTCTTCAAACTACTCCCCTATTCAACTTTCATTTTTTGACTTCATCTGATGACCCAAGTCACCAAATGAAAAATGGGTGATCCATATTTACCTATGTCGAACACAATTCTATAGAAAGAATTGCTCACCCTCCATCGATGCTTGCCTATGTCAAACAAAACCAATATAGGTGACCTTCTTCTTGCAAGTTCGAAAATGTGGTGACCACTAAAATTTGCCTGATTACAAACACTATCACCGACATTTCTCACAACTTTTCTGAGTATACCATTGCCAATACAATCTTTGTCATTCTTCATTGTATACTCTATCATAAATTGCAAGCTTTCATCATCACATGACACATTTGTGTTATACTCATCATATGAAATATGCTCACATTGAAAATAACATTTCATGTTATTTATCTCATTGTCATGTTCTATAAAAATACTTTCCAGCTGAACTGGAAACTAAAAAAGTTCAAACTCCTCCAAGTAGCTGGCATCATGATGTTCAACCTTACCTGCAACACATGTTTCAAATGTAAAACAGTCATAAGAGGTGCCCTCAAGGAGTTCATCAAATTGTTCATTTCCTTGCTCGAGACCACATTCCAACCATGTGTGAAATGTATCATTGGAACTCTCAACAAAGAGTGGGTTATCTCTCCACCAATATGTTTCATCATTTCTCATCTCTAGTGAAGATGGAGGCTCATCAAACATTGGATTTTTCATTATATTTATTCTTGATGTAAGAGTCTCAGCCTCCTTAGCATGAAGTTCCAAATCCTTCAAGTCATCATTGCACTCACACTCACTGCAAGCACTAGTAGAGCAGATAGAAACATCTTCAATATCGTTCCCATTCTCTGAATGTTCAGTACACACAATTGACATTTCTTCCATATCCACATAATCTAAGAGTGAAATCATGTCCTCCACATCTTGCATGCTAATGTTATCCTCATCTGATATAAAACTTTCCAAGTCTACTTCATTCAAGCTAGTATGGCCAGCATAAGAAAAATTAGCATGATCACCATTATGAGTTGAATGTGCATGAACATGCCCCATGATACTAAGCTCAGTATTGATGAAGCTTTCAACCTTGGTAATATTATAATCAGGATTACATGGTTCTAACAAATTGAATAATGAATTCATTATCTCATCATCACTTTTATCATCAAACAAATTACCAAATTCACCAGAATCATAGGACTGCAAATGGACACTCTCTATGGTCTCATCACTAGAACAACCAATAGTTTCATTACATGATGTGATATGCCAAGCATCTAAAACTATTTCCATATCTATTTCACATAAATAGTCATGAGCAGCAAAAGCATAAACAGGTTCATCACCTTCTTCATCATTCCCATCACCATGTTCATGATCAACAAACTAAATACACAAATGGTTGTGTTCAAAGTCTTCATCATTGATAGAATCAACATACTCCATTAATGACAAATCTGAACAACATTGAAAATTTGCATCAAATGCAATTGGATCCTTTACTTGTGGACATGCAACTTCATAAGCAATCATGTCTTTACATTATTGAGGTGAAGAAAGTTCCTCCATATCATCATCATAAGGGCATTCATAGTCAGTAGAAGAGTAATCAATTTGACCTTCATCAGCATCCCATCACAAGATGACTTATCACTTCATAAACCATGCTCAGATTCCTCAGAGTAGGTTCTTGAACTTAAATCTTCAATGTCTTCTTGACTAACTGGAGAAGGAATGTTATCAGCATTTGCGTTATCTTTACGGACCAAAACATGACATGGAAAGATGTCTTGTATCTCTTTCATTTCTGCATTACACAAGATATTGCAAGAAAAAATTTCATGTATATTCATTTGTTCATCATACCATGTATCTTCCTCTTCATTACTTCTGCAAGGATCAACACATGTGTTGATTGTAAGATTATTACAATTAATGTCCTCATTCATACAATAGATATCTTTATTTTTTGACACACTCTTTTCATCCTTGTGTATCATGTTCTGACTTTCTTGAAACAAATAGCTACTACCTTCATTTTGAGACACTACATTTTGTGCAGATTGTAATGATGGAGAAACTGGAGCAACAACATCAATACCCCTCTTGACAAGTACTTTTATTAACTGATCCATGAGTTCTATTTTCTTGAGATGTGTTAGGATGACCAACACTCACAACCCTATATCCTTTCATCATTGAAAACCTCAAATTGTTCTTAATATCAAAAGACATCTGATATGCTTGAAGTAGGGTTGTAGGTTCTTTATCCCTCAACATATAACTCATCTTTTTGTCAAATTCTCCTAAGTACACAACCAAACATTCAACATCATTTGGCCTTATGTTCTCTGGGATCTCTCTGATGATCATTTAAAGTCTACGATTAAAAGATGGGACTAACTCATCTTTTCCTTTCTCCATGTTCATGAACTTTTTCCTTATCAAAACAGGGTTAATCCTTTCTCCAAACTGTTCCATGAACACTGCCTTGAGCTCTTCCCATGAATGAATGGAAGAGGCTGGTAGATAAGAGAACCACTCTCTTGCATCTCCTCTCAAGGATTGAACAAATAGTCTCTTGATCACATCCTCGTGATCAATCTCATAATCATCCATCACATTACTGAACTCTTGCAAATGTTTAATTGTTGATTCAGCCTTATCACCAATGAACCTTGGTAACTTATTTCTAACTTTAGCTGGAATGCCATTTGGGTAACCTCTAAGGTTATTGAAATTGATAGCTCTGCACCTTCCAGTGCTAAAACCTCTTTGACAATCTGGTTGGGACTGATCACAAACCACAGTTCCATCCGGAACCAGACTAGGGTGCATGTATTGAGGCATCTTAATATGCCTTTTTCAACTTTTACATATCAACTCTACAATTGATCATTCCTTGCCCTATTTCTACCTTTCATAACAATCTTAGAATTCCATAATGCATGACTCAAAATGCATTTACACATAATATCTATTTATTGGGAAAATTTTAAGAAGAAGCATACTTCTCCAACATAGCACGTAGGCTGCAAATTACAACTCAGAAGTATGCAAACTAAATATTACTGTTCTTTCCCTCTCTTAGTGCTAATCACTCAATAGGGAACCCAAGTTTTTGCCTAAAATGTTCAAGTATGGTTTTCATATACAATTTTCTTGAAAACCAAGAGTGAAGAATACCTGGGAACTTTTCAGTTGCTGCAAATTGTCTTCCTCACTGGTAATGTTTATAGATCTGGAACTTTCTTCCAATTTTCAACAGGTTCTATCAAATAGAGTCACCACCTCTTTTCACAAAGGACTGAAATTCAAGCAGACTGAAGTTATTTTACATGTAAACTTTTTTTTGAGTTCCATTCCACCAGCAGAGCACCATAAATTACAAAAATATTTAGGTTCACTGCAATAAATTCTTCTCCAAGTTTGAAATCTTTCAAAATTTGAACTAATTTTAGAATGACAAACAATAATATGACTCTATAACTGTCTGCAACTGGAGATTCAAAATCTTCCCTAGTAGAGTTGCCATTCTATTGGTGATTAAAATAACAACCCAACTAGACTTTGAAACTCTCTAAGAGGTAGCCAACCTCTATATTAAAGAACAACAAAGTCTAGTGGCCAACTGACAAGATTTAGTCAAAAACTGACATCTCCTACACTTTTGGCTCTGCAGGACCAAGGTGGGTAAACCTAAACAATGTTCAAAACTTAATTCCCTCATATACTGACATTGTTTTACAAAATAGATAATTCCCAATGAAACAACACTAAGGGAAGCATTGACAACTTTAAATTTGGCTAAATTCTCAGCAGCTCAACCCTCTCTCAGCCATTGGAAAGCAAGACGTACACAATAACACAGTAAGATTAAAATGATTTTTTATTTAAAATTTGTTTTTGAGATGCACAAACTGAAAAATAGATTAGTGCCATTTTTGAGCCATGGAGTCAAACATATAAAATGAACTCTCTAGCAAACAGTCTTCAACTAGTGGATTTAACTTGCTAATGTTTTGCATTAAGTATTAGTGCCTTGCACCAACAATCCTTCTCTTGATATCAATCAGATTCTTCTTATCAAATCCCATCTGCACACCTGAAATCAAAACCACCTACTCAAAGTATTTTAACCATTTCCTTGAAATAGAACAATGAACAGACAAAACAATCTCATGAAACTTGAGATGATAAACTCAAAGAACACCTTGTATTATTGAATTTATATAACTGAAAGTGTACAAAAATGGAGATAATCTAATGACATTCATGAATGTGGAAACACCTTCATGATGTTAATTGCATAAACTGGTTGTATTTACTTTTGAATTCATAAAATTACAGCTTATAGACTCAAACAATGACTCAAAAAAATACAAATCTCTATCTACCCAGCCCAATACAAAAACTCAAAAACCTTTACAATGAGAGAATAAAAGAAGATATAGAAGAAGAGAGGCAAGCAGGAGCAGCCCTAAATTCGATCTGAAATTGCCATCTGGAAGCTCCATTTACCAGTGATCAACTGAAAGGAATATTTCCTCCTTCTTCCTCTGCAGCAACAAACCTATTCCCTCAAAAACAACATTTTCTCATCATTGCCTACAAAAAAACACATGCCCATGTGGAGATTCAATTATTTTCCCCAGTTGCAAAATATCTCCTTTCCCGTGCAAATTCATTTACCTTTGTTTTTTATTTGTTGCAGTTTTAATTCCCAGCACATATTTGATTATAAAGTGAATAAAATTCAATTTGTACAATACCCACACTCTACTCAAATATAAAATGAATAAAATTCTCTTCCAAATATCAAAGTCTCAGAACTTTAATAATTCTGCTCATATCCACCTCCCAGTAAATAAAATATTTTACAAAGTGAATATTTACTCACTTTGCATTTGTTCCCAACAAGAGAGACACTTTGTGAATATTTTATTCACCTTCTCAAATCATATCCTCCTGCATTTCTCGTGCATTTTACACAAAAAAAGAATTCAAATATTTCATATTTGAGCTTTTACTTTTACCACCATTCCTCATTTTTACCCCCGAAATCAAATTTTAAACAATGAATTAAAAATACATTGGGCCCACATCTCCATTTTGTCGAGCCACTTTACTCGTGCATTGAAGTATTATATTTAAAATGGAAACATTTTAAAATAAGAAATATTATCGGCCCATTGAATAAAACTATATCCTTGCATAAATTTTTATATGGTCCCACACTCCACGTAAAAAAATCTCACGCACCTCGCAAGACACTTGATGACATCCTCCATTTTCCTACGAGGTCCGTGAGATTTTCCCCAAATCTTCAACCTCTGGCGTGGGTTTTACCTTCTCACAGAAAGCTCAAGCCTTCTACTCTAGGCCGCACCCAACATCGTTGGAGGATGCAGGCCTCCTCGTCTTCACCAGGTTCGAGCCCATCTCTAACCTGCCATGTGAGCTTCCTCTTACTGTTCATGGTTCCCCTACTAGCTGCACCTAGCTACTAGGTGAGCCTCCATTTCATGGCGCAAGCTCACTTCCTCACTGGTTGCGGGATTCCTGTTCACTAACTAAGGGCTATGGTTTCCTTCATGTGCGCCCTCCATTCTCCCTCTCTGGCTGGCTGATGGATGTGCATATTGTCTGGATGCCTCCTCACATTCCTAGTTCCTCCCAGTTCCGACGTCCCATGAGACCACATTCGTTTGAGGGAAAAACTGCCCACCAGTTCAGTGTACTCCCTCCATGTTGCAGGTCGCACCCATACTTCTCTACCATGCACATGCCTCCAAGCCACATTGGTGGCTTCCTCACTGCAGTGCGTGCATCCTTCATGGCTAGTGCACCTTTCTATTCTACTCCCTCCTTATGTTGGTCACGGCTCCTCCCTACTCTTTTCCTCATAGAAACAATGCACGGGCCTTGTCTATGCTTCTTCCATAGTGTGTGGGCTTCCTTGGATTAGTTAGAAAGTTTCTAAAACCTTATTACCGTGTCTACGGGCTCCAACCATTGCCAATTGCTTCATTCTCTGTAGTTGTTGAGAGATTCAAAAGGCTTTCAACAAATCCATTTAGTGTGCACCACCTCCCTTTGCTGCTTCCATTGGCTAGCGCACCTCCTCCTACTTGCATTTGCATTTGTTTGAGAATTACCAATGCCATTTCAACAGTCTACAACATGGTATTCCATTGGATCACATTGTTTGGGGTTTCTCCATTTTATAGATTGTGTGCCCAGTGTATGCTTTGATGGATCTCCATACACCACTCCACCAAACCGTGCCATAGCAACAAGATGTTCCCTCGCTATATTAGAGATTTGCAGGTTGCCAATAGACCATAATAATAGAAGTATGATCTCATTAATAGAAAGATGCATAACTCCATTACTCAATCAAATTCCACATGTATACCTCATTCAAAGAAACTTGGAGAAATACTAGCACCTTAAGATGAGTTTCCCTTTACAATGGCTATCCCCGAGTTCACATTGTTGGCTTTGAAATCATAGTTCAATATGAGCTTTTGCTACTTTGACTCATAATATTACCATAGTAATGGTATGAATGCCTTTACATGTTGGTAACTTTGTGAAGCATGTCGGGTCCCCATCTGGGCCCGACTAATTTTTTTTTGTTTTCAAACAAGCTTCAACCCTCAAACAGTCTGATACTGCCTTTTGAATACTACTAAAGTTGAAAAACGAATTGGGTTTACATCAAAATTAGTTTTTCGACACTTTTGCAAAATGGTCAAAATAGGTCAAGTTGCCTCATAAATCAATCTAGGAAACTAGTCAAATGACCTTGTGGAGCAATGAAAACATGTAGACATATAGTCATTTGATCCAAAAGTACAGTGCAAAAGATGGCTAAGAGAAACAGATCATGAGGAACTGGATATTAATTGGAAAAGTTGCCCAGTCAGGCTTTTTTGGAACAACTATTTTGAACCAATTGAAACTGACTGAATTGCCATTTTGTAAAATTAGTGAATCAACTCCTGGTGAGCTACAATTAGACATAATAGATCATTTAGGTACCTTGAGCACATGTGCTAAAGGAATTTTCTTGAAACATCATTGATCAAAAGTTATTAATGATCAAAGTTGGCCTCTCAGAAAGGCTGTCAGGAATGTAGCTGCAAAATAGAACAAACTGCATTTGGTTTCAATCTGCTAAAAATAGCAAATCAGACCATGAGACTATGAAAACTAACACCCAAGATCATATTGATATGGGGAATATGGAACAGCAATTTTTTTGTCATGATAGTGAACTGGTTGCAAAAACCGAGCTCAAACAGGAAGCAACTTCACAAAACAAACATTTTGCAAACAACAGAACAGTGTGAAAACCCTCCAACTTTACTTTCTGAAACTCTGTCAAAACATATCATGGGAAGCTAAAATTTGACATGCCTACTTACATAGGTCACTTGAGTATGTCCGCAAATGGGTTTTGCATGACAATCAACATAATTTAAATTATAAGCCTCCAAAGTGGGTCAGTCAAGACTGATTTATCAGGTGCACTTCTAAAAGTGCAGAAGCAAGATTTTGAAATGGGCATCTCAAATTTGAAAAATTTGAGAGTGCCATCACTACCTTCAACTATTAGCCTACACCAAGGAACTTAGCTTTGATACCAATTTTTAGAACACATAGATATATTGAGATGCGATGAATTAGTATATCCTTTAATAAATAAAATTAAAAAAAAAACATTTAACTAGATAGACAATTAAAAACAAGAGAACACAATCACAACACTAGATTTACATGGAAAACCCAACAAGGGAAAAAACAAAGTGAGAAAGTTTCTTGGAGCTACTATCCAAATCCAATCTCACAAAATGATACAATAGTTACAATTGGTTTTAAGGTCTTTAACCTAAGGAAGTTTACAATTCCCTATTGAACACTTACAAAATATGGTTGTAACCTCTTAATACAACACTATGATGAATTAGATAATCAAACACCACCGTAACACTTCTACTTCCTTCAACACTTATATTTCTTTAATTTTGGGTCACTACCTCTAGCATTCACACTTAAACTTTTTCCTTCGGCTCATTGCCTCTAGCATACATCAAATACTTCTCTATAAATTTGTACTCACCTCTACCTTCAATGCACTGATTTCAAAAAATTACATTAATCACACATTGAAAAATTGTACACCTTGATCACATACTTGATGTTTCATTTATACCTCCCACTAGGAGATAACAAGGACCTATTTCAACTTTGCAGAGATTTCAATGTTGGTGCATAGTACAAAAATGACATAAACAACTTAAAGAACTAAGTGGGCCCAAAAATAACTCAACCCTAAAGATAGTAACTCCAAACCACAAACAGTATTGGAAGAATAAGATTAAATCACAAGAATCAAATAATTTTCAAGAATATTTCCATGCCCTTCTTTCACAATTTCATGCAACATTATGTTGGTGCAAGTAAATAGACACAAAGCTAGTATCTATTGCAAACTAGACAACACAATCTTGAGATATAACTTTGACAACTCGACTTGTGGTACACATTAGAAACTAAAACTTGATAAGAGATAATAGATTGAAATTTAAAAATAATCCTTCAAACCACAAGATCACAACAATTACAGAGAAATGAAGAGAATTTCTCTAAACCTTCTATGATTACAACATAGTCTTGATTCTACTTACTCAAGAAAAATTTGTGTTGAATTTTACATTTTAAAAACTGGTACATACATGCTTCACATTTGAATCTATCTACCTTCAAAACCATAGGACCGTGTCTGAAAATGTAGAGGAATGCAAAGCATTCTCTAGAAATTCTCAAAGAAACTTCCTAAGCTTCTAATTGTAAGAGATTATTTTATACAAATTACATCAATAGATAATGACTACAACATTCATAGAATCATTTAATTATTCATGAGTAATAGAAAACAACTATTATAGAAAATCGGGACATCTAATAACAATCATAAAACTTCCTAACCAACATTCTAATTGTAGAATATGCAAGAATCCATAAGCTACCACTTGTTGACATCATCAACAAACTCCATATTGTTGACATCAAAGACAACATTTGCATCATACTTGTAAAACTTACAAATGAATCTAAACATTTTCTCCTAGTTGAGGTATCTAATAAGGATACTTTCATTTACTCCTTTGAGTGTATCATTTATTTATTTGAGGAATATAATTTAAACACTTTATCATCTATATATTTCAATTTTTCATCATCCAAAAACAACCTTTCATTAGTCTACCATCAACTCATTGATTGGGATCAATGAGGACCTTCAAGTATAAATATATTCCAAAACAATGAAGGCTTATAGTTGAGTTCATGGGACTATGGGATAGAATTACACTTGGGGATCATAGAGTTGGTTTCACAATAGATCTTGACAACATGGGATATGTTGGTAATTCCAATTGATTGCCTAAGTTTCTCTAAGGATTAGAAAAATCCTATATTTGAGAACCCTAAATCAATGTCCAATGAATAGGAGACAATTTTTCTCCTCTGTACTTTAGGCTATGCAAAGCCAAGGTGGGTTTCCCTTTACATAACATCATTTCCAAGCTATAACAATATGTCTAATGATGTCAAAATAGATAATAATTTTCACACTGATAATTTTGGAGGATGAACTTGATTGGATAAATCTTCTTCAAAACCCTCTATAGCTTTGTACTTCAATGGTGTGAAATGAGCATAAAATAAATAAATAAAAGTAACAAATAATTTTCAAATTGTATGTTGATTTTTCCTAGTTATATTACTAGTGTCTTATCCATTACCAAGTCGTGAATGAAAAAAATTATCTTGATAAAAAATAAAAAGCATAATTCAATGGTTTTTACAATCTCTTTACCTTAAAATAAGAGAACCAACTAATGAAAAAAAATTTGATCTTTTTTTAAAATCCTTTTTATAACCACAATATCCTCAATCACTCAACTGAAAGCATATTCAATATATTATTTGAATAGAAGCCAACAATCAAACATTCATTACAAAAATGTGCAATGAGAACCTTGATGATATTTGATTATTAAGATTCAAAAGATATTATTTTACAATAAGGATACATCAACAATGTGGCATACTCATATGGAAAGGTAAGCTTCTAAGCCAAGTTGGTAATTTTTTTCTTCTTAAATCATCCCTCCAAAACATCCCTATCTAGTTTTTGTCCCTATTTAAAAAAACTATGGCCATGGCTGAAAATTTTGAGAATATCCAAAGGAAATTTCTTTGGGTTGGTGTGGAGGAAAAAAAAAATATTTGGTCAAGTGGGATAAGGTCTACAAAACTAAGAGCCTTGGCAGTTTGGGTTTAAGAAGAATGAAGTAGTTCAGTAAAGTCCTTATTTCCAAATTTAGATGGAATTGAGTATTTAGCAACAAGGATCGAGCTCACATTATTAGTACAAAGTACCCAAGGAATAGTAACCCTTTTTTTTCCCTTTATTCTACTACTATCCCCCCTAGCTTAGTTATATGGAATTGGATTTTTAACAATAGAAATGTTCTTAAGCAGGGGATTCTTTGTTGTGTCGGAAATGTTAAGAGTGTGGACTTATAGTTTGACAAATAGCTTGATGGTGTCTCCTTCTCTTTTGACCAAATTCTAGCCAAGGTGAGGGAACCGCTTATAAGATTAAATGGTACCAAAATTCATGAGTAAATCAACTAGAATGGCCCCTGTTAGGTCTCAAAAATGTTGGTTTTAATGAACCATGAGAGGTTGCCAAGCTCTCACAACGTTATTGGCCAACTAACAAGGCCAACCAACATAGTTGAACCTTCTACTCTTAAGGCTTTTCTAAACCTAGGCGGGTGCACCTATATGAATGACATAGATTTTGAATTATGCTTCCTACTTGACCAAAGTATTTGGTGCAGGAGCACCAAGTTACTTTCAAGCCTCCATGAGGCCATTTGTAAATAATTGCTCTATTTTATGTATTGGGTCCTATAATAAGGTTTATCAAACCATTTTATAGGTGTTTGAGTCTTAGGAAGTCATATTTGAAGTCATTTGTCAAATAATGTTTGAAGTTGTTCCATATTGTAAAACTTGTAAAAGTTGCTCAAGAAAGTTGTCAAGCAACTTGTCAAAAGTGTTATTAAGGTGTTTTCTCAAAAAACTAATTAAAAGGTGGTTGAAAATAGTTGTTTTTGGTTGGAAATGTATAAGTACACCCTCCAAAACTCAAATTGGGGGGTTGGAGACATTATTTTTGAAGTTTGATGAATGGCAACCTCAAGTTTTGTATGCATTTTCTGATTTTTACATTGTTTCCAGGTTGAAGTTGTGATTTGTATGGCTTGGTATGGACTTAAATAATGGAGTATAATATATGGATGGAAATATTTTTGTTTCTAGTTTCCAACTTTTTTGTCTCATTGAATTTTATTGAGTTTTGTGGGAGATATGACTATTTTGGTGAGACTTCCTATTCTAACAATATTGTGCAGAATTCATAATCTGAAAAGATATGATGGTACGGATTTTAAAGTCTATATTTTTATCTGAAAAAAATTGGATTTTATATTTAGGTGAATCTAATTTCATTTTCTTCAAGTCTCTTCAAATTTCATTAATATTTGAATAATTTATAACCATTTTTGTGAGGGTTGGTCTGAACCCTACCTAGGGTTTGCAGTTGTGACATAGAATGACTAATATCATGTGTTATACAAAGATTTATTCGGATTATTGTTGAAGGATTTTGAGATATGTTGTTGAATCCTCATAACTCTGCATCACTATTCACAAATGGAAATTTGATAGTGGAAATATATGAGCCTAATTTGGTATAAATTGTATATGCAATATCAAAGTGAAAATTTATATGTTTAATTAAGAGATGCAAATGAAATGGATGGAACCTAGAAGGATAAAAGAGACCAATGGCTTGTTGGGTAAAATAGAGTCAAGTGAAAGCTTTAGACAAATGACTTCTATTTGGTAGGGATTCTAATTATTTGGCATATGATATTTAGTCTATAACTTGTATAAACATTCAAAAATGTAATTACCAAGCTCTTCTTAATGATCCAAATGATAATTCCAGATTACTATGAATGACTTGACAGATTTAATCTTTACTTGAAAGAACCAACAAATCACACCACACAAATACAACAAATGTGTACTGATAAATTGAGAATATACTTGACATGTCAATTTAAATAACAAAGAAATATCAACCTTGGAGACAACTTGATAATATTTCAGTTAACTTAACAAATAATTGATACCAGAAAGGTGCCACAATATCAAATTTCTTTCATTGGTCATTCAAAATTTATACACGCATCATAGTTCTTTGAAACATTCTAAAAGTATTGTATTTCCTACTAATTGTCTTCTATCTAAATTCATCCTCCTTTCCTCTTTGTAAACAACAGATAATTATACATTAGCGGGTGGAAGGACGCGTCCTTTCAAAAAATGTTTTAAGCATAAAACAATAAAAAGATTAGCAATAACTAAGCTCTGTTGAGCCACAAGTGAACTTCATACATGTGATCTATGTAATCTAAGCACTCATTTGTATCTACATATCCCAACGGATCGCGAATCACAATCTCCATCATCACCATTCATTTGTTCTATTCACATGCTTCATCCAACATTGCATCCTTTGCAGTGGTTTTCTTTAACATCTCTTGGAGTATTAATTTACATTCGTTCTTCCATTTAGCCATTTATTTTAATTCTCCTTCATCATCACAAAACTTCATCAATTTTTTCTCGGTGGTTTCTATCAATTCTTGTGCATCCTCTTGTAATTCCTCAAAGAATCCCTTGTGTTTATTCATGATACAATGAGTATTTTCAATCCCTACATTATTAGGAGTATCCTTCTACTTTAATTCCTCAAGTTTTTCTTGGATTCTGCTATCCGCTCTCCTATGCTCTTTTATTGCATCAACATATTGTGAATGTTTTCCCCATAGTTTATTTAACCAAGTGGTTAAAACAACCTACCACCTTATGATTATTGTAGTAAGAGTGTCCATTTTCCCTTGAGAGTATGCACTTGATCCTTCCCAATGGTCCTTCACCTGTGAACTTTCACCTTGGGTGAGCATCTTTGTTGGCCCTGTTGCAGCACCTACCATGTCCTTTAGACGTTCATTTTCTCTCAATATTTTTTCACTATTAGTTTTGTACATATCTCTCTCTCTGATCAATGCTTGTATCTGGGCTTTATTTATTTTTTCTATATTGATCCCAATCTCTGCAGTTGCAACTGGATCAGCTTCTCTAGCTTTCAAATTCATGACATGTCTGAATGCCTTCTCAATATCAATGGCAATTGACTTCTTGTGGGGGGATATAAATCCCAGATCATCAATGTTTCTTCATCAAGATTGTATTTTGACCCTGTATACACCTTTGTCACCCTTTCTATGCTGAGCTTATGTGTAGCATTGTTGTCTTTCAGGAAACTGTCAAAAACCAATACAAAATTGAGATCTAGCCCTGGAAAAATCATGAAACCAACCTTTTCCAATATTTCTCTCCCTTTCTCAGGACTCATGCTTGTCATCTCTTTATCCACCTCATCCCTCAAGTTTTTTAACAACTGCTTCTCATTTCCTGGTGTGACATTGTCAACCAATCCTCTTATTTATTTTCCTTTTTGTTTGTATAAATATGTTTTCAATTCTGAGGTTTTCACAAATTCATCATCTACTATAAAAGATCTATATTCTTCATGTCTTGTATCCATATCCATAGTTTCCTCATATTCATCTCTCTAGCAGAATAGGTGTAATCCTGAGTTCTTGTCCTCAATACCTTTATGGATGGACCTTGTGGCCTATTAGCCTCTAATAGTGCTTCACTGGAAGACAACATCTTAGCCTCTAACAATTATTGATCATGTTTCTCAATTACCATTTTTGCTTCTTCCGCTTCCAGGTTTCTAATTATGTCATCAGATTGATAGGGCACATGTTGATACCCTCCAAAGTTTTTTCTTGATGGTGGTTTTCTCATGTTATAATGCAATAACCTATCCAGAATTAAATTGTATCCCTCCTTTGCTAACACAATAAAATCACAAAAACACAGTGTACTTGGCATAAAGGCTTGCTTCCCATAAGAGCTTAAGTTCATGACACTGGAGAAATCCATTTTCCTATCAATCTTTAGGTATACAATCCTATCTGGAACTATCCTAGGCAAAATAAATGGAGTACTTTCAAAACCATAAACCCTAATCATAGTGGCATTTTATAAACAATACCAATCTCCCCAGTTGTGGCTAATTAGTCCATTATAATCCTTAGGCCTAAGAAACCTCTTTATTTCATCAGACAAGGAATAGTCACAAGGATGATTATAAAACCTATACAAAAGCTTTACAAAGTACTCTTCAAAATGCAAGAAATTAGAATTAGCAAACCTGTTGTCCCAAATAACACTCCACAACTAAATAGGAAATGTCTTGCCTTCCTATCAAATTGCAAAATCCTCAGCTCTTAGGGCCACAATCCTAATTCCTACCCAAAATATAGCACCAAGTACATCAACAATGAATAATTACCGAGGTGCAGGACAAAGGCTCCATTCTTTATTGTCATCAACCCTGCATCCAACTCTTTAAACACATGTGAAGCATAATCAAAAGACCTGGAATTATGATATTGAACATCCGCAACAATCACCATAGGTATAACTATCATATGCTCGGGGACCTCCATACCCAATACCTGTCCCACTAAAAAATAAGTGTACTTTATGTAGGGTTCGAA
Organism: Sequoiadendron giganteum; assembly: GCA_007115665.2. NCBI lineage: Eukaryota > Viridiplantae > Streptophyta > Pinopsida > Cupressales > Cupressaceae > Sequoiadendron > Sequoiadendron giganteum. Next base: position 440,207,627 of record CM021104.1, read on the forward strand.
GAGATCCACATAAAATTGTGGTCCCTCACTGTCTTCCATCGGAGTTGGTTTTCCATGACACCTAATTCTATGTAGGGGTAACTTCCAGCCCCTGTAAATGGTGTCCATTCTTTTGAATTCACTCTCAAGCTCCTCACTCATAATCTTTTCACTGCATATTCCTTCTAATTTGAAAACCTCACTTATTGCATTCTTAGAGACATGTATCAATGGATTCCCTGATAAATCACATATAGCTTTACTTTTCGGGTTATAATGACTAGCCAATAATTTCACCAATTCAACATCAACAAAAATATTCGGGCACACCAGTTTTCCCAAATTAAGCCTCCATGGGTTACATACTGGCTCGAAGCGATTTCTTCTATGGTAGTGGAAACTAAACAATTAATATCCTCTAATTGGGGTCCAAACATCTCCTATGAACTTATATTTGTCATTCAATTTATCTACTTCCACCTTAAGCTGTGCAGAATGCCTTGATGGGACTTTTAATTTTTTAAGTGATGTGAGCTGGGGTTTTGGGGTTTCAAAGTTACCCATGGTGATTTTAATTATCAAATTTTGAAAACCCTCTTGTTATGTTTCAATAGTGACTTACTACTAAGGATAACCGGTCATTTTAATAAGGTTTTATCCCTTTCGGGTCATGTCTTTACCAACCCCTTTCACCTGGCTTGCCGGTCTTTCTTCTAGGATGGGTTAAGTTTTATATCGCCGGGGGTTTCACTGGTCGGTCCCACCTGAGCGCTACATCTGATGTCTAGCTAATCGTCCAATTGCAGGTTTTGATCTAGGCCGTTTCTCGCCGACCTCGCAGGTTTTCCTACTGGTGTCACCAAAGTGGTGTGAGGTTTGTGAGATGTTTCCATCTAGTATGAATGGATGTGTGGGGTTTTTCCCAAGGTGTTGGCGATGATGTATGGTTGTCTCTTCACTGGCAGTGGTATTTAATAATGGGGTTAATTATGACCCCTCACACACCTCGCATGATTGGAGTAAATATTCCTAAAGGTACTGCAAGGTCTGTGAGGGGGTGATGTGTGGTCTTTCTTCTTGGGCCAATGGAGTTGTGTGGGCCCCACTGTCTGGTTCACGCCTCCTATTTTCATGGGTTTTGATTGGACATGTCTTTGTAGGTGTTGAAGTGGATTGTCAATACTCATTGACTTGATCTCAACCCTCTGATTTGCTAGATGTGTTCTGCATCAGTGGTTCAAATTCAAAGGAGGGGTGTGTGATTCATCTATGTGGCATACACTGCCTCGTTGTTGCTAGTTTCATTAATGGCATAGTTTTTTGTAGGGGATCTCCTCCTGATTTTCTTCGGCGTGCGAACAATGCCATCTTTCTGAAAACACGCATGGATGTGTTAGCCACTAATTGTTCAAGTGCTTGAATTTATTTCAAGAAATTATATCCTACACACTAAGGCATTCTATAAATGTTGACCAAGTTACTTACGTTTAGCATTACATTTTTGTTGTTATGCAGGAAGGTTTCTTCTCTGGTGTGTTGTAAGTTTTTGCTATGGACAAATCGACTGAACACAAGAGTGTGAGGCTGGGAGCCCAAAGGTTTCCAGTCATCATGGATCCAGTTACTTCCATGGCACCCAAGGTTACTACTAGGAGTACTGGAAAGAAGCTAGTACGTTGCTTGTCCCTTATGGTCATATCTGATTCTAATGATTATAAATCTGACACCAATTCGGATTACCGGTGTTACTTGGCCACCTTGACAAAGCTCATGAGGGTAAATGAGGAGGTCCTGGCAGTTGAACCTATAACTGCATTGGCTCCGGGTCTGATTGTTAGGGGTTGTGCTGACAAGGCTAGTAGGGGGAAGGTGGTTTCGTCGATGTCTCAGGCACAGACTCGAAGTTGTCACCTGTATTGGGGCCATGTGTTTTCTTGATGGTTACCGGTGGTGGGTTTGTTGTACATTTCTTTTCCTATTGTTTGATCATGTGGACGTGGATATGCACGTGCTTTGCACGAAATTTTGTTCTCCGACTAGTTACTGTGTAACCATTTTTTGATTCCTCTCATCATGCACGATGTTATCAAGTGATGAGGAATGTGAATTTGAATTTCACTCTGGGTTGAAATTCAATTTTGACACTGATAATGTAGCCTAATGCTTGTTGATCTCTTGATATATAAAGGAGATTTCACGGCTCATTGAGGGTCATAATTTTTGGGTCCGAAATCTTGGAGTCTATACAGTTAGCTTTAATGTTGGAATTTTGTGAACATTATTAAGGAAATCATCCCAGGTAAGGATTTGTATAAAGTTAGTATGCTATTCTTTTTAATTACTGGTATCAAAACAAATCTACAAAATTAAGATGGTTTTCTCTCCTATGTGTGTGCCATGGATTATGAATGGATTTATCGAGGGTTTCTCTCTTCAATTTCAATGATTAATTGAAAGTGTAGTTTGTTTTCTTGCTTTAACTTAATGAGTTAATCAAATGCTTGAAAAGCTAAATTACATGTTCATGGTTGTATATACTCAGAATTCGCTAAGAAGTACTATTTTAATATACTGAAACATCTCATAGTAGTAATGCTATATGAAGATAGGTTCACAATATCATAATTATACTTTGTATGACTTTGCTCCCCAATGGATGAGGCACTATATAATGTTTGCAACCTTCCTCTTTGGTCAGAGGTTGTAGTTCTAAGCATGGTGATCCAAATGCTAAACATAACCACATATTAAACCTTTTCTTCCTATGGGAAGTAATTCTTGCATTTAGTTGGTCAATTCCGTTGCTGTTTGGTGCTTGTAATTATTCTTCGGTCTACCAATATCAAGAATAATGACTTTTCCCTTGAGTGTGTAGGGATTGTAATATGTATATAGAAAGTGTTCTTACCAGTTATAAGGCATCTTTAATGAATACATTTAGGTTTACCCACCTTGGTCCTACAAAGCCAAAAGTGTAGGAGAGGTCAGTCCATAATTGACTCTCGTTAGTTGGCCACTAGCCTTTGCAGTCATCCATAATAGAGGTTGGCTACCTCTTAGAGAACTGCAATCTCTTTGTGGGAAAAAACCTTAATAGAATGGCGACTCTGCTAGGGAGGAACTCAATAGTTTTAGTTGCAGACAGTGTTGTTACAGATTCATTAAAGTGTTGAATTATTTCTAAAACCAGAGGTCAAATTTTTTTGAATTATTTCTCCTATTGGGGAAAATTTCTGAATCACCGATTGCAAATGGTTATAGAGTCATATTAAATGATGTGTTGTTTTGAATATACACAGTGAATTCTTTCAACCCTATGGGAGTGAGGCAGTTCAGAATAATCCTAACAATCTTGTGGTCTATGGTTTCCTTTAAGCAAAGGATTCAGGAGTTCTAGAGTTATTCATTGAAGGATGATTTTATTGGGGAGAACTTCTGAGAAATTTTTAAAAAGAGAGAGAGAGAAGGAAGATAGAGGAACCATAGGGGTTGGAGGTGCTTATCCAGAACTTGTTGTACGAAGTGAAGATAAGTGTTTGACTTCAATGATAATGGATTATGATTGTGAAATATATTATTGGTGGTATGGTGCAACTCTGTAATGGGTAGTGAAACCCATAATTTAGTAGAACTTAGAGAAAAGAATGTCAAAGTTCTTTTAAATACTATCCTCTGTTGATGAGGTGGTGACTCTATCTAAAGAACCAGTGAATAAATGAAGGAATAGTCCCAGATTGTGCTATCTACATTCTGAAAAAGAGATTGATACATGCAGTAAACAACTACTAGGTATTTTATCAAAACTAAATAGTTCACTATTTCTAATAATAATGGGTGTTTGTGATTAAGGATAAACATGTTTCCATATTGGATGTCAAGCATCAAAAAAGGGAACAATGATTGGTTTTACCATACTTCTAGTAGTACAACACGTAAAATGATTTATGAAACATGTTTGTATTGCATAAAATCTTGGAAAGCAAGGAATGCTATTGTCAATCATTAATAACTCCTAGTTGAGATAATAAGTGATGTGCCTGATAATTATATGTTAAGTAGTCTCCCATGTGTAAGGTCAGACATGAATATGAAAAAAGAGCATGTTGTATTAAGCCCTTTGGGGTGTTTTGTAACTCAAAGATGTATGCCTTTTATATTTAGTGGTATTAGTGATTACCCTAATTCAATTCCTAAGAAAATTAGGAAGTATTTGCCTAAATATACAGGGCAAGTTGCAGAATGGACTTCTAAGCATTTACAACATTTTGTAGATGTAATGGGTGATTATGAAATCAATCATGAGGATATTGTCATGAAGCTATTTGTGCAATCCTTAAAATGTGATGCTAGGGATTGGTTTTCTTATCTACCTGCCTTTTCTGTTAATTCATGGAATCAGTTGGTGATGGCTTTTATGGAAAAAATTGGTGAAAGAATCAATCCCAACACATTGAGAAAAGGATTTATGGGAATTCACATACAAGAGGAGGAATTATTCCCGTATTTTAATCTCAGGTTTTCAAGAGCTTTGAGGGAAATCCCTAAAGAAATAAAACCAAATGAGGCTGAAATCTTGGTTGTGTATCTTGGTGCTTTTGACAAGAGGATAGGTTTTTTATTAAGGGATAAAGAGCCTACTACTCTACACCAAGCATACCAACTAGCTATGGAAATTGAAAATAATATGAAATATTCAATGATGAAGGGGTATCTAGCTGCAAGTATTGATTACCTAGGCTTAACCAGTACTAAAAGAATGTCAGAGCCAGCTATTCAAAAAATTGATGATGGTAAAATTCTTGCTAGGACTATTATAACTTCACCAATGCAGATTGATGATAATGAGACCCAAGTTGAAACCCAATCCAATTTTAGTGATAATGATCAAGTTTCTTTTGTATCAGAACTATATGGTATGAAAAGGCAAGAGAAAGAATCACCATATGAGTTTTTCTTAAGATTTCTAGGAGTCTTAGTACAAATTCCTACAGATCAAAGACCTAATGATTATGAATGCATTGATTTATTTTGTGAACTATATGAACCAAAACTGAGTTCTTTACCAGAAGAATTGAAACCTGCTAATTTGGCTCAAGTGATTCAAAGGATAGAAATTGAAGAATCGGCCAAGAATGTATCTCCACAAAATAAAAGTAATGCTCATTCATTACATAATTTTTGCATGAATATTGAAGAAATTGAGGGGAAAAATGATGTAGGACTGTATGAGACACCTATTGTGTTTCCTAATATTGATTGTGATGCTCATGTCACTGAGATTCTATTGCAAGCTAGTGAATGTGATTTTAAGGGTAATGATTGCAGTACTAAGAATGCAGCTGAGTTTTTATTTTTACTAGAGTCATGTGGAAATGAAGAGCCCCATGTTTGTTTCCCAGTGAGGGAACAATTTTCAGATGACGTATATCTGGAGTGTGCCCGAGGTATATTAGTAGTGGAACAAAGAAGTTGTATAAATATTGGGCAATCTAAATACAATGATGTGTGTGGTCAAAAGAGTACAATTGCAGGTAGCCATTATATTGATGAACACATTGATACTAGGGTCTTTCCTGATTATCTATGTGAAGTGGAGATGGATGTGTTTTTTCCTTTTGGCATTGATGTGATCAGTAAAAGGTTTTCAAATCATGCTGAAATATTCACTTATAAATCAACATATTCAGCAGGTAGTGTTGAGTACAAGGAAGCCAATATGTATTGTTCTATCTTTTCTGATCAAGGTGAGATTGATTCTTTTAAATCTATCTCTGAGAGTTTTCATATAGAAATAAATGAAGAGGTACAATAAAGGATGCATATGGAGTGGCTGGAGATGAATGTGTTTATGCATTCCCTGAAGAGTGATGTAGCCAATAGTGCTAACTTCTATAATGCCCTGGTATATTCCCAATTGACAGATTTGATGGGGGGGGAACCAAACTTGAGTAGGAACTTCTAGGAGGGAAATTTTTGGACCTATGTATCATCTTTGTTAGGTGATGGAAGTAAGGATACCATGCACACTATTCTATATGACAACTTTTAGTTCAATGTGCAAACTGATGATACCGGAATGGATTATGTTACGAACCAGATAAGTTATGAAAGTTTCCATTTTTTGGTATAGCTAAGCCACCATCCTATGAAATATGACCAGGAGCATGATAAGGTGAAGTATTATCATGGTCATATGTTGCTCTTGAAATGGTGGGGAAAAAAATTCATTAAATCATTACAGGGGCAGACTATGAGTAGTCACCATAGTATTCTAAAAGGTATGGGTTATCCCATGAGCTTTGAATCATCAAATAGTGAATGCTGCGAGCTATTTTTTGTAAAAAATGGAGAATTTTCTTTTTGATAGGGGTAGACCTTGATTTCTCTTGTTTGGTGGTCTGGGGCCACCAAGTTTGTACACACAAGTCCAGTTGACAGAAAAAGGTAATATATTTGTTAAAGAGCTTCTGTAATTCAGGTATCTGGTTTGTGAAAATGGAGATTCTGGATTCTTACTATGCCCTCAATAGGCATACATCCCCAGTCGGAGCCACTGATGGGACTTTCAATTATTTAAGTGATGTGAGCTGGGGTTTTGGGGTTTCAAAGTTACCCATGGTGATTTTAATTATCAAATTTTGAAAACCCTCTTGTTATGTTTCAACAGTGACTTACTACTAAGGATAATCGGTCATTTTAATAAGGTTTTATCCCTTTCGAGTCATGTATTTACTGGCCCATTTCACTTGGCTTGCCGATCTTTCTTCTAGGATGGCTTAAGTTTGATACTGTTGAGGGTTTCACTGGTCGGTCCCACCTGATTGCTACATCTAATGTCTACCTAACCGTCTGATTATAGGTTTTGATTTGGATCATTTATTTCCGACCTTGCAGGTTTTCCTGCTGGTGTCACCAAAATGGTGCGAGGTTTGTGATATGTTGCCATCTGGCATGAACAGATGTGTAAGGTTTTTCCCAAGGTGTTGGCGGTGATGTTTGGCCATCTCTTCACTGGTAGTGGTATTTAATAACAGGGTTAATTATGACCCCTCACACACCTCGCATGATCAGAGTATATATTCCTAAAGGTACTGTGAGGTCTACGAGGGGGTGACATGTGGTCTTTCTTCTTGGGCCAATGGAGCTGTGTGGGCCCCACTGTCTGGTTCACGCCTCTTGTTTTCATGGGTTTTGATTGGACGTGTCTTCGTAGGTGCTGAAGTGGATTGTCAATACTCATTGACTTGATCTCAACCCTCTGATTTGCCAGATGTGTTCCGCATCAGTGGTTCAAATTCAAAGGAGGGGTGTGTGATTCATCTATGTGGCATACACTGCCTCGTTGTTGCTAGTTTCATTAATGGCATAGTTTTTTGTAGGGGATCTCCTCTGAATTTTCTTCGGCATGCGAACAATGCCATCTTTCTGAAAACATGCATGGATGTATTAGCCACTAATTTTTCAAGTGCTAGAATTTATTTCAAGAAATTATATCCTACACACTAAGGCATTCTATAAATGTTGACCAAGTTACTTACGTTTAGCATTACATTTTTGTTGTTATGCAGGAAGGTTTCTTCTCTGGTGTGTTGTAAGTTTTTGCTATGGACAAATCGACTGAACACAAGAGTGTGAGGCTGGGAGCCCAAAGGTTTCCAGTCATGATGGATCTAGTTACTTCCATGGTACCCGGGGTTACTACTAGGAGTACTAGAAAGAAGCTAATACGTTGCTTGTCCCTTATGGTCATATCTGATTCTGATGATTATAAATCTGACACTGATTCGGATTACTGGTGTTACTTGGCCACCTTGATAGAGCTCATGGGGGTAAATGAGGAGGTCCTTGCAGTTGAACCTATAACTGCATTGGCTCTGGGTCTAGTTGTTAGGGGTTGTGTTGGTAAGGCTAGTAAGGGGAAGGTGGTTTCGTTGTTGTCTCAGGCACGGACTCAAAGTGGTCGCCTATACTGGGGCCGTGTGTTTTCTTGATGGTTACTGGTGGTGGGTTTGTTGGACGTTTCTTTTCCCATTGTTTCATCATGTGGATGTGGACATGCGCATGCTTTGCATGAAATTTTGTTATCTGATCATGCACGATGTTATCAAATGACGAGGAATGTAAATTTGAATTTCACTTTGGGTTGAAATTCAATTTTGACACTGATAATGTAGCCTAATGCTTGTTGCTCTCCTGATATGCAAAGGATATTTCATGGCTCATTGAGGGTGAAAAATTTTGGGTCTGAAATCTTGGAGTCTATACAGTTAATATGCTATGCTTTTTAATTACTGATATAGAAACAAATCGATAAAATTAAGATGGTTTTCTCTCCTATGTGTGTGTTATGGATTATGAATGGATTTATCAAGGGTTTCTCTCTTCAGTTTCAATGATTAATTGAAAGTGTATTTTTTTTTCTTGCTTTAACTTAATGAGTTAATCAAATGCTTGAAAAGCTAAATTACATGTTCATGGTTGTATATACTCAGAATTCGCTAAGAAGTACTATTTTAATATACTGAAACATCTCATAGTAGTAATGGTATATGAAGATAAGTTCACAATATCAGAATTATACTTTGTATGACTTTTTTCCCCAATGGATAAGGCACTATATAATGTTTGCAACCTTCCTCTTTGGTCTGAGGTTGTAGTTCTAAGTATGGTGATTCAAATGCTGAACATAACCACATATTAAACCTTGTCTTCCTACAGGAAGTAATGCTTGCATTTAGTTGGTCAATTCCATTGCTCTTTGGTGCCTGTAATTATTCTTCGTTCTACCAATATCAGGAATAATGACTTTTCCCTTGAGTGTGTAGGGATTGTAATTTGTATACAGAAAGTGTTCTTACCAGTTATAAGGCATTTTTTATGAAAACATTTAGGTTTACCCACCTTGGTCCTACAGATCCAAAAGTGTAGGAGAGGTCAATCCATAGCTGACTCTCATTAGTTGGCCACTAGCCTTTGCAGTCATCCATAATAGAGGCTAGCTACCTCTTAGAGAACTACAATCTCTATGTGGGAAAAAAGCAAAACATGCCTAGCTTTAGGTCCTGAACTAGGTAGCTGGTCTATGAGGTCTTGGTTTTATTTTCTCTCGGTGCCCTCTGGTCGTATTTTAGTTTTTTTCTTTTTTCCCTTTGGTTGACTACCCTCCCTTGGTTTTCTTCCTTTTATATTTTATGAACTAGTACCTTCCATTCTTTGAAATTTACAATTTTCAGAGGATGAGGAACTTACTGTATTTCTCCTAAAAAATCCAAGTTAGACAAATGCCCTAATTGTTTTGCTCATTCCTCAGCACTCCTTTGCTACCAATTCTATGAAATAATGATTTCAATTGAGCTCACCTTGATTTGAAAAATCTTTTATGCTTTGTGGCTTTATTAATGTCTTCATTGAGACATGAATGAAGCAAGTTTTTCAAAATTCTCAGTGTCACATTAGGTACCATATTGGCAAGACATTTCAAATCTCTAGCCGATCCATCTCTTCAACGTTCATACATCCGCTAAGACATCTTGTAGTTCCCCCGACAGCACAAGTCTCTCAAATATTTTTCCTTTTTATTTTTTATATGACCATGACCTTCACCAAAGAAAACTATCACACAGACTTAATGAGTCGGGCCAACGATTCTTCACTTCACTCTGAAGGCTCTTTGTCTCATCGAGATATTCCATTTGTCAGATTAAGTCGCCGAGACCAAGTGATTGTTCTCCCGAAAAAATAATATTCTCTCTGACCTCTCTTAGATCTCCCCACTGAGACTTATCTCACTGATACACTTTTTCTTCTATGAGACCATGCACATTGTCTCCTTGACAAATTTTATCTCCATACACTTAGTTTTGTTGGTATAACACGAGGGGTCGGTAAGACTCCCCGAACTCTTCCCAGCATCATTTGTCTTACTGAATGAGTATTCATTTTGATTTATCAGTAAGACCATTGAATGCTTTGGGCAGTCCTTTGAAATCTCACCCCGATGACTATAGTATGGCTGATACACTTTATTATACTTCAATCAGTAAAAATCAATTTAGCTTGGTATGACCTCGCATTGTCATGTTGATACCTTTTGTCTTGCCGATAGAAATGTGAACCTGCATTCTCTTGGCATATATCCTCATCAGTATGACACTTCTGATGTCTTGTCGATATACTAAAGAGATGTATATTATTATCAGTGAGACCTACATCAACATATGTTGATATTTTCAGATGTTAACGATTTAATGTCAGATGAATTTTATGGGGCTATATGAAAAATTTAACCTGGACCTTGGTGAAAATGCTATGTGAGGAAATTTTATGTCTAAAATATTAATTTCTTGGGAACCTAATAAGTATGAAGGGTTAATGAGGTTATCAAAATTTTATAGTTCCAACAGCCCCCATATCTTGTTGAAATATTTAGAGAGCCAACTGAGAGGAAAAACTATGAGAAATGGGGATCAACATGATTGGAAGGGGATAGTGGATTACCTATACAATCTCATTGGTTCTTGTTACCCTCTTGGGCCTAATTTGAAGGATTCTTGTTGTTGGAACCCCAATTCTTTGGGGTGATTCTCTATTAAATATTCTTATAATCTTATTGTCAATGATAAGGATCCTATGTTCAATTGGAAAAGGTTTCAAACAATAAAATATTACCTAAAATTAGTTGTTTTTGGTGGACCACAATGCATAACAAGATCCTAACTATTGATAACCTAAATAGGTGGGGCTTCTAACTTGTTAATGGATGTATCATATACTATAACATGGATTAAATGGTTAACAATCTCTTCTTCCACTGTTTGTTTTCTAGAAGGGTTTGGGAGGAGGTCTTAAACCCTTTTTTAACATTTTAGAATTTCTCCTTGCATCTTAAATATTTCTTACCTCTTGGTGTTTGGGCTCCCCATACAAACATCTTGTAATCTATGAAATTTGGAACCAAATCCCTTGTCTCATCACTTGGTAGTTGTGGAAAGAATGGAATAATAGGGTATTTTAGGACCAGTTGAGAAACAACAAGGCCATTTTAAAAATCATCAAAAATAACATTTAGGATAACATAAATCCTCTAATTATTAAAACCTCCAAGAGGATATTTACTTATATAAAACTAAGGGTGAAGTATAACTATAGAATCTTCCATAGCCTAACCAATCTCAATCGATTAAATATTTCAACAATAAAGGTGACCAAATGGTTCCCCCAAGAAGAGGGCTGGGTAAGCTCAACTTCTATGGTTATTCCAAGGGAAACCCTAGTGAGGCAATGTCAGGAGGTATACTAAGAGATGATGAAGGAAACCTAATTGAAGGATGTGCTCAAGCCATTAGATATAAATCCAATAATGTTGTTGAAGTTATTGCTACATGGTGAGGGGTTAAGACGCTTTTGAGTTTGGGTTTCCTAAAGGTGGAAATTGAAGGAAAATCTCAAATTATTGTGAATCTCCTTTAGAATGACATGACCCCTTCATGGAAGATACAAAAAATCATTGAGAATTGCATAAAAAACCTTCATAGCTTTCGTCAAGTTAAAATTATCCACATCTTTAGGGAAGGAAACAATACTATGGAATTGGTATGCAATTTGGGCTTGAAAAGTGAAGAATGGAAGTACTAGAACTTAAATTAAAATATCATGGGAACTCTCTAGCATATTATTTCTCAGGAAAAACTTGACCGTCACTCCCATACCTTGTTATGATTAGTCTTTCTATGAATTTGGGTTGTGGTATGGTGGATGTTTTGTATGGAATGGGGTGGATTTTCTTAGCTATTTTGAGGACTATGATGTGGCTTATTATTAATAATTTTCTAGTATTGGAGATAGATATAATTATTGTAATAATTATATCTCTAAGGTTGTCACAAGGGATTACATCACTTTACTTGATGTTAACTCATAAAAGTTGTAAAGGTTGTAAGAAAAGTATTATGGATTTAGGCATTGATTGTGGTGCCTTTGGTATAAATTATTATTGTGATTTAATGCCCCTTTCGATGACCCACCACTAATATCCGATCTAAGTGATCTTCCCTGGGCCATCTTGCATGTGTTTCGCTAGAAGTATCCCTAAAATTTACTTAGTCCCAAAAATTTTGGGTTTTGCATTGTCGCTCACCTTCTTCATTGGTTGCTTTCACCATTGCTTCCTTCCTTCCCTCTTTTCTCCTAATTTTTTTGGGTTTCACCCTTCAGCGTTACCCTTTACCTCCTCCTCGATCACTTCCTCCTTTAATTTCTCACTCTTCTCCTTTTCGCCTTTTGTTTTCATTCTTCTCTCTCACATTCTTCTTCGTTAAATTTTTTTTCTTCTTCGGCCCTTGGCCTTCACCCTTCACCCTTGTGTCTTACCTCTTACCTTTAAAGGTAAGAGGTAATGATTCCCTTTGAACTTTGAAAGTTTTATTTTTGGCTTTTGGTCATCGCCTAAGGTTCCTTCGCTTTGTCAAAGGGACTTCTTCGGTCTCTCTGACATCTTCTTCTCTCACTAATGGCTTCCCTTTCAAAATTTAACTATGTCTGAATTTTAGAGGTTGGCCTTTGGCCTTCTTGATTACCTCTTACCTTTCCTCAGAAAGAGGTAACTCTCCTCTCTGACCCCGAACTTTTCTTCCTTCATCGCAGTTTCCTCCACCTTCCTCCAAGTACATAGTAAGTTGCAAGCTTGATGCTCAACATCTGATGGCCTGAGGTTCAATCTTTGAAAGCTTCTAGTCAAGGAGAAAATTCAATATTGGTGAGACTATAAGGATGAACCCTTTGACATCCCAAGGCAACATTGCCGAGACTTGTCTTTATCGAAGTAAGCTGAAATATGGTCCCTTTGACACAGTGAGGTTTGGGCAATGATCTTGGTGGGACCTGGAAGAGATTGGTGACAATGGTGGATGGTGAATGATGGGATGACATGTTTCTTTTTGGGCCCACATCTTTTTTTGATGGTATTGGAATGAAAGACGCATATCAATAAGACTCTAATTAGAGGAGCATGGCATTGAAGTGGAAATGTGACATCCAGAGTATGGAGGTTGTAGTCTATTTGACATTCTACGGGGGCTCTTCATTAGAGAAGGGCATATATTGATGAGACCAAGATGTTGGTCCCCTCAACATGGTGAGGTCTTGGAGATGGTTTTGTCATTATTTTTTTGGTGACATCATTAATATGTAGCTACTCTCAACTACCAAATCTCTTTCTTTTGGACTTTGAGGATGACATTGATGCATATTCTTTACTTCTCCAAGTTATTTGGTGGTATCCATGATCATTCATTGCTTCTACTCATACTCTTTGATCATTCCCAATATCCATTTTGTAGAATTCGTGAGGGATTTGGATGAATTTTCCTGCAAAACTTCATGGTGAGACAGATGGGAGGTATGGTGTCCATGGCTTTTCTAGGCATGAGTTTCTAGAATATATCTTTGATTTTCCCTGATTAGATTTATAACCCTAGTTGGGTTAGGGTTAGTTATTGTTCATCTCAGTTATGCCTGAACTATAAAGGAAACTCTTGTATTCATTTTGGGGGTTCTTCCTCTTGCCTCTCTAGGGTTTTTCTGTTATGGACACTGCATTATCGCATTCTTCCATTGTAAAGATTGTTTCTAAGATTTTATATTAATAAAGTTAAGTTATTATCATTGTTATTTCTTGCATGTTGCATAAAATTTATTTTCCCTCATATTTGAATGTATGTCTTAGCTTTTTTTTTGATGTATTATTTTGTTTATAAGTAGAAAGAAACACATTCCTAATTGTGGTGCATCACCTTCCTTTCATTTCATGTTATCCTTCTATCTCTTTTCCACTATGATTTGTTATAATATGGTAGTGATATTGTTTTCATTATGTTGGGTTAGACCACAACAATTTCACTTAGTTTAGAAGAGGAAGTCAACCTTTTTTGGAGATTCAATCTCATTGAACAAGGTCCCACAACCTCAATATTGTTTCCATTGTGTCATTAGAACACTTAACTCTTGTTTAATAGGGTGCAATTTTATGTGACAACAAGTACACTTGGAAGCTCTTGCTTATTCCTATTATTTAAATCTCCCCCCACTCATGTAAATTTCACTCCTCATTTCTAAGGAGGGTCCTCTCCTTCTTGCAAACATTAGTGACAAAACTATGAATTTTATGCCATAAGATGGTAAAGGATATGAATAATGATGGCCTCAGTACCATCTCCACTAGGGATATTTTTAGAAGTAATATTTGATGGTATCTCTTTCTATTCCAACACCAACAAAATTATAGGTATTTCAAAAAAAGGTGTTAAAGACTCTACTAATTTAGTTTCCTTGGCTTACCTTTTGGCTCCTTTTTCTTTCTATGGGTGGGTGGGTGTTTGTGTAGGTTACTATGAGTGGCTTGAGGCTTCAAACTAAACCCTTCTCTTGTAATTCCCTTAAGAACATTGAGATTTTGGATATCTTTGAAATAGGTGGCTCCATGCCCTTCTTTCAAGCTATGAAGGGCTACAATGATAAAATTAATTTAAAATTTATGAATTCCTAGTCTCAAGGGGTTGTTACCATTGGAAATGTGTAGTTTTGGGTGTCTAATGAATTGATAGCTAAAGCCACTAGTTTAGCTTGTGAAGGCATCAAGGTGGAGAAAAAGAGAAATGGAGACTACAAAATTTTATTACTACTTTTTTTCAAATTCAAAGAGGAACTGTCCATTTCTAGAGTGGTTATAATAGGGATCAGATTTCGACTCATACGCTTTGGTAAGTCTACATTGCATGAAATATTTCACCCTAGAAGGTTGGTTTAAAATTGTGCATGCTTACTATTTCTTTTTTCTTAATCATCTACATTATGGAATGCATCTTCCTTTTTTCCTATTCACCTCCCTTGAGGCCTGCATTCTCAAGGGTTCCTATCCCCCTCTACATCAAGGCCTCATCATGGCCTTCTATAAATATTTACTCTCTATTACCCCTTCTTTAAACCCCAAGGTCAAAAGAAGTGTCAAAATCAAGTTCCTCGATGATAAATCCTTTGGGTACCCCTTTTCTTCTCTTAACCCTTGCCTTATCTCTATTGGAAATGTGGGTTTGTGAAAAAATATTAATGGGCCTACTGTGATAGTCACTCTCTAGTTTGAGTTGTTAGAGACCTTTTTGACCAATAAATTGAAGGTGGTGACCCCTAGTGTGTATGACAAACAATAGGGTAACAATGAGAAAAATCCAAAATCCCCATTCCTCTCCTAGTTGTGGGTGAGGCTATTGACATCTCTAATACTAAGGGGGTGGATAAAGTGGTTGTGGGTACTAATATTTGTGTTACCTAAGGTTTTGGGGGGTGTAGGTATACAAGACTTTCCAAAGCCCAAAACTTTGAGGACCCTAATATTACCAAAGGAAAACAAATTTGGGAGGTGTATGATGAGGATGAGTTTAAGGAAGGGTTTTTCTTCCTCAAAATATGGATGGTTTAAAGGGTGATGACTCAGAGAATGAGTGTGATGAGATGTATGGTAATGATAATAATGAGGAATAGGTTTCCAAAGATGAAGGTACTCAAGTTGATGTGGATTATGACTAGAATGTTGATGTGATTTTGAAGGAGAAGGATTTTCTGACCCCTCCCTAACTCAAGCCATAGGAGACCATGAATGGCATTGAAAATAATTTCCCTCCCTTTATTATTTCTCAAAAAACTAAGGAAAAAGATAATGCTACCATAAATAAACTATAAGCTAAGGATCCCAAGCTAGAGAGTCAGTGATAGGTATTATCTCTGGACACTCTAAGATCACCAAAAAAAAGAAGAAAAGGGAAAGAGAAGATCATGTAAAGAATTTGAATGATAAGATTTTTGATGATAAGAAGGATAAGTATTATTGGTAAATATCCCTTGATTCCCTCGTTGAATTTGATTAGATCTTGATCAACTAGCTAGGCCTTTGTGGCTTTTGTTCGTTCTTGATCTTGTCTTCTTAGTTTTGTTTTTTTGATGGTCCTATGTACCCTTTAGCTATTTTATTGGGTTTATATTCCCTCTTACTATTTTTTTGTTCTATTTTATGTTGTCTTAAACTTTTGAGATCGGGGCCCCTTTCCATACTTTTTTAATAAAAAAATTAAATTATTTGTTGCTATCATAGAGAAAATTTACAATATTCTCTTTTTGAACTTCGAAAAGACCTAATTGTACAAGATTAATTATTTATAAATATTTTCTCAAAACCTAAGGACTCAAATACTAGAATAAGGCTTTGAATTCCCTTTTATAGAAGTAAGGGAGCAAGAAGCTAAAATCCTTATTCCACCACTTATAATACAAAAAAAAAAATAGGTAGTGACACCTTCACAAAAGACAAAAATACATTTAAAATATAAGAAAGTAACCACTACAATATCTGTTAATTCTCTTCAAGAGAATTTATATATCTAGATGAATTTGATCTATCCCAAGCTCTGTTTTGAAGTTGATGA
This sequence comes from Sequoiadendron giganteum, assembly GCA_007115665.2. Lineage (NCBI taxonomy): Eukaryota > Viridiplantae > Streptophyta > Pinopsida > Cupressales > Cupressaceae > Sequoiadendron > Sequoiadendron giganteum. Next base: position 440,224,078 of record CM021104.1, read on the forward strand.
GATAAATTTAATATTCTCATTTTGACTTGTTGATCTTTTATTTATGTTGAATGTTGATATCTAATTGAAAATAAACTCAAATATCTATATTGGTTATCTCCTTATTTACACCCTTATTTGATGACAAGTTATTATCTAAGTGGGAGAAATTGATTTAGTCTAACTATGTGATCCATATAATCATCACCTATCAATACTTGTACCATGTCAGATAAACTTTCCATACTATATTCAAGTTTAGAGGGCATATCCATGTTGAGGTTTACCTACTCTGCATTCATATCACCGCCTTTAATTAATTCTTATATAAAGAGTAGTGAGAATGTTGACAAAATTGTATTTACACTCCTTACAATATTCTATCTCTCCCTCTTTATCCAATATTGGAGGCATCTAAAACTCCTCAAAGCCCTCAAATACATAAAAAATCCATCCTCATGAGTACTTGGAATTTATTATGGTTGAAAATGATATCACTTAAATAATTAACCCTAGAAAGAGTATTAGATTAAAAATTGTAATCAAAACTAGAGTGCTCTACAATAATCTTCAATAATGCTACTCTTGCGGCCCAACTAACCTAAAAAAATATCAATCTAACCCATGTCGTGGCATGGTTAGTGAATTTATTTTTCATAAAATTATAATTACTCTAGACCTTGTCAACAAAACTCAAAATATTAGATAATGTACAGCCCAACATGTTTTCAACTAGGTTTCAAAAATTATTGGCTCCTTCTTCTTTATCCACTCTTGTTTCCTCTTTTCTCTACTTGATATTTTCTCTTAAATTATTAACCTCAAGGGTTAAGGAAGCCTTCTCTTGTGACTCTTTATCTTCAATTGCAACCTCTGGAGGTGGAAGAAATATAGTAACCATATTCACCTACTCTTGCAATTTCAAATTGATGGCATTGACCTTTGTCAATTCTTCCTCCAACTTCTTAATTGTTTCTTCTATGAATAATGTAGTGTTTATTGTGATGGAAGCTACTTGGAGGGCACTTGTAACCCTAATATCCCAATAAAAAAAAATTTAGTGAGCTCATTTTCATCATTGATTACTTGGGGCTTATTGTTCTTCAAAAAAACTGACCATATTCCCAAGGTTTCATACCTTGGATTAAACCTTAGCCCAAAATATAAGCATCAACTTTCTCTTCTAATTGTAGTATTGGGCCACTTCTTGTCTTCAAATAGTATCAAATTTTATTACAAATGATATATCCCACCTTGGCAAGACAAAAAATCCACCAAAATTTACTAATTTGGTTCCCCTATAAGGTGCATGGTAGAAATTTATGTATCCACCTCTTCTAAAATTGGTCAATGATTTCCTTCTTGCCTTCTTTAGTGAATTGTCCTTTTAGTGCCTTCTACAACTCTTCTCCCTTATTTCAAAGGATGAAATCCTTGAATTTTTTTGTGGTGATAAATTTATCATCTTGCATAAATTTAGAGCAATCTAAGGCTATTACATCATCAACAACTTATTCTCTAGTCTCAAAATAGATTATAAATATACCATCTAAGGATCTTTCCACAAAAAACCTTAAGGGTGGCCTCACAATTTGCCTTATTTCTATCTCCTCAAGTAGATATTCATCACCTATGGGGTAATCCACATGGTATTCCACATAATGGGTTGTCTTTCATAAGGGGGTGAGTTTTTGTGGACTTTTTGGAACCTTCGTTTGAGTAGATGGAACAAGAACATCCATTGATAGGATAGGCACATTTGCAAGGAAATTATTGGCATTGTCCAAAATTTTCATGATCCTAATGATAAGATCCTCAATCTTTGAATATGATCCTTTGAAAGATGGATCTAATTTATTTCTCTTTCCTTCTACAATATTTATCCTTACCCGATTTTCTCTCCTCTTTGTGGTATTTTCCTCCATATATCTGTTTCAGATTAGATCTTCAAAATTGTCAAAGATTATGCAAAAAAAAACCAATTTGAAAATGGTCTTGGCATCATGGATAAAGTTCTCAAGATCATACCTTTTGACCTTATCTAATCTCATTCTATATGGGAGAATTTTGTTCAATAGTAGCTCCAATCCCTCCCTGTCTTTGACCTGGAAGTGTAAAAAGCCAATTATGGACAAGAGGATTAAATGTTTCTTATAATTTCTAAAATGTGTTTTTTTTAAACTCATTTAGTTGTCATATAATCTTCAAATAGGAAATCCTATTTTGGATAGTTCTTGGGATAACATGTGGTTCAACATGGGACCTATACACCCTAATCACCATTGCATTCAAGTAAAAGAAACAATCACCCAATTTGTGTTTGATTTTTTCCTCTAGTTGAAGATATTTAAGCCTCAAAAACCTTCTTACTTCTTCTGAAAGCCTCCAATACATATGTTGGCCGAAATTCCTAGGAAATTCTCTAACAAAATATTCTTCAAAGACTATATAGTTTAATTTATTGTAGTCCTTTTCCCATATGTATGTCTACTCCTACAATGGTAGCAATATTTTTTTTCATAATGGGTTATTATCTTTATGTGATGGGACCAAATGTTCTTTCCACTTAACAAGACCATATGGAACAACAAATAGTACCATCTAAAGTGGACCATATTATTTTCCTTCTTAATAGAGTTCAAGACTCTGTAAATTTCCACTGCTATGTAACCTACATAGTCGTATTGTTTGTTGACATCCCTACTCAAAATTTATACAACCATTACCATTAAATTCACTTGAATTTGGGGATTATATTATATGCCCAATATTTGGTGGAGTTAAAATATGTTTTAACAAATTTTGATCCTCACACATATCATAATTATTTTTTTCTTTTTCCCCATTTGAAAATGTTCTTACTTCCTTGTTTGGCCCTCTAGGCCTAAAGATTGGTAATCATTTTTATCTATAACTATCCCTATGCCTTTTATATTCTCTAGTTAGTGCACCCAAATCTATTGGTAGACGAGAATTAAGATCTAAGTTGAAAACTCTACATATATAGGTCTTATTTAAAGTAATTAAATATTTTCCTTATATAGTGTATAAAGCCCTCTTCTTTGGGTTATATGCTTGTGCAATTCCTCTGGTCAACTCCTTATAGATGAATACATTTGGTACCACCAATATCATAACCCCTAGTCTTCATATGTTGCATATAAGCCTATCATCAGGGAATTTTCTAAAGGCATACCCATGAATTATGATAATGGGGTCTTTGCAATTCTCATTTTTATCCACAATTCAATCTTCTAGAATCCCTAAACCTTGTGAAATTTTGGGCCTCTTGGATGACCTAGGAAATTGAGCCATAATTTCATCATCTAACCCTTTTTTACACCCTTTGATGTTCCAACCATGGATTCTTGATTTTTAGGGTTTAAACATACAAATTAGGGCTTATAATTTTTAAACATCTAAAAATACTTTAAAATTTCAAATAATTCACGTATCCTTAAAAATCCCTAATTCACCCTCTATTTCTAACAAACCAAAAAAAAAATCCATTTTATAACAAAATACATAGCATAGAAGGTGTGAATTAACTTACTACATTTTGGCTAGTTATAAACCCTAAAAATGTTGCAAAAAACCCTTATTTTCCTAGAAACCTACAACATTTTCACTCTACAACCTTCATTTTTTACTTTGAATGATACAAATGAATGAAATTAAGCCAATACAATAAAAATTTTGGTAGATATAGATCAAATACACCATTAATGCCTTCACATTCTTGAACGCATGACCAGTGATATCTATTCTCCATTTTTAATTTAGACCATCAATTTGAATGAATATCAATAGTATTCATAGATATTTGAAATATTTTCTACAAAGAGAAAAAACTTTCTTTGTTTTGTATTAATATGTGACACATGTCAAAACTTTGAGAACTCACAAAAATAAAATCAATACCTTATACGCTTCCTTAGCAAGGATTTCTTCAACAAAACAGTAAGAATGGATAAAGATAGGACACATAAAAATTTGAGAGATCGAGAGAATAATTACTCAACTTAACATTACTCTATGAAGGTTTAAGTTGGTTTGAAAGGAAATAATAAATTTAAGTTACTTAAAAATAATATTTTGGGTGCTCATGAAAAGATATTGTCAGGGTTGAAGGCTTCCTCAAAGGTTATAAATTGTGTGAATTAAATGTTGACACTTGGTGTTGACTAGGATGAGTATGGGAACACTCAATGGTTTTTTCTTTAGGAAGATTAAATAAATTTATAAGCACATGCATAAAGGAACAACTTAAGTTACTAGGAAAATAGGTTGGTAAACATACAATTTTAAAGACATCACAAGATACTTTAATATACTAGGAACCTAAAGAGTAGGTTACCAACCCAAAGGAACTATAAAGAGTAACACACTTGATTTGATTGGTAGATAACTAAAATAGTTAAAAAACAAAAGGAAACAATGGTCATTTCACAAATTCATGGGGAGAATAATAAAAAAAAAGTCCTTATGTGTTGCAAGAATGAAGTTGTTGTCATCGATCTCAACTGGTTAACTGGTTATCAACTGGTTTCTATTGTCATTGATGTAATGGATGTAGGTTATTAGTTGTATATGTTGAGGATATTAAGAAAATTTTAATGAAGAAAGGTTACAGGTGTTCAATGGTTGTTCTGGGTTTTTCTTCAGGATTTTCTCCTATGTTTCTGTGGTTGAGATATGTTGATCATGCTTGTTGAATGTTGCTATATCCAAAATTTGGGCTTCTGATTCAATGTACATCGCAAGCTATGTTCACCAATTGTGAACTATGGTTTTTAGTGTATCTGGCTGAGGTCTGGGAGAAATTTAGTTGTTCTGGATTTATTTTTGGTTGTGTCTTATGACTTGTGGCTCTATAATTAAGCTACTATGTTTGTGTTGAAGATAATTTTTTTGTCTGGAAATATTGGATCGTGTTAAGGGAAATTTTTGCTTAATTATTCTATGTGTTTTACACTCGTTTGGCTGACCTTGCATTAAACACTACTTTCAAATTTAATGAAGTGTGTTGGGACTTATTTGGGTCTTCATCAAGCATGTCTTTGGGCAGCCCTCATTCTAATTCCACCCTAGAATCTTTTGTTGTCGATCTAATTTGAATTTAAATAATGGATGGTTGGCTTTGGATATGTTTCAAAGTTGAAGATGGTATAAATACATGATGAGATATTGGTGAAAGATGTATAAAGAGACAAGTGCAAAGAAATAGAGAGAAGTAGATTCAAAATAGTGTGTATGTGATGTGAGTGTGGAAGATAAGTGCAAAATCTAATTGTTGATTTTTCGGATGTAGTGAGCTAAAGGTGTACTCTAGCATTCATGCATGTCTACAATTTTTTGATAAAATTGTGGTGGAAATATTTGTTACATTGATATTTTCTTCTCTCTATAACATATCTCTTTTATCTTCTTTGTATTTGTCTCATAGTGAGCCCTTCAGGTGGTTAACCCTTTTTGGACACTGAGTCTTGATTCAAATAGTGAGACTTGGTTTGGCATTGAGCCTATTCTGGAAGTGATCATTTATAATTAGTTTTTATATTCTTTATATTGTTAGCTAATCCTCACCTTTTTTTTCCCTCATTGGGTTTTCCACGTAAATTTGGTGTTATTGTGCATGTGTGATGTTTTCAATTTCTACTTTTGCACTTAATGTTAAATAATTTTAGTAGAGTAAAGGATTTGTGATCGATCTAAGTTTCGATGAATATTTTAAAGGTTAAAATATACTACAAATAATTCACCCCCCTCTCAATTTTCTTTTTCAATAATTGATATCAGAGTTTGGTTCCTTGGAGAAGAGCTTAATTGCTTAAGGAAGGTACGAGATGGTTGGAAAAATCACTTTTGGGAATTTGATGTTCGATGGAACTAATTATGTTATCTAGAAAATACTGATGGAAGAATATCTAGATTATAGTGGATATGATGTGGATAAAGCTTGCAAGACAGTGTACACCCCTCTTGATAATGGTCTGAGTACAATTGATGAAATCAAGGCACATAAAGTGAACAATAAGGAAAAGTACATTTTGAAGAATAGTCTTGCACATTTCGAGTTGATTAAAGTTCAAAATATGAAGACTTCAAATGAATTTTGGGATTCTTTATAAAATTTGCATGAAGGAGATGAAAGGGTCAAAGAATTAAAGTTGAAGAATTTGGAGACATAGTTTGAGCTCCTACAGATGTCTGAAGATGAGAACGTTAAATCCTATGTACAAAGATTGGATGAAATATTAGGTGGAATGTGAGGACTTGATGCTACAATAAATGAATCTAGGATTGTAAAGAAGATTCTTAGAAATCTTCTAGATGCATATAGTGAAAAGTTATTTTGTATTGAATAACACATAGACTACAAGACCTACACTAAATATCAGTTATTGGGAACTCTGACATCTTATGAGATGAGAAAGTTAAATTTGATAAATGGATCCAAATTGGAAACTAATCTTAAGGATACAAAAGATGAAGATCCGGATGAAGAAAATATTTATGAAGTAGAAGATAACTTTTTGAGAAGGATGAAGAAATTTTGTGACAAGTATGAAGGTAATTTACCCTTTAAATTCTTTAGTTGTGAAGGAATAGGTCATTATGCTTTGAGATGTCTGAAAAGAGCTAAATGGAATAAACAAAGATTTAGCAAACATTCATTGTCATCAGGATCTCCATAATTATAATCTTCATTAGAAATACTAGCATCCTCATTCACATAATATTATTTTTTGATATTCTTACCTTTCTTGGCTATAAAATATGAACCTGCTTCTACTAACTCTGAAAAATAGGTAAAAGAATGCCCTCTGAAGAAAGAGAAAGTTGAAGATACTCTAATCTCTTCCCTACATGCTAAACAAGAAAATAACTATTGGGTTGTTGACAGTGGATGTTCACATCACATGATAGGTGATAAGATTAAGTTTGTTAAAATTGAAAAATATGATCGAGTCTTAGTTATGTTTGGAGATGATATTGGAGCTAAGATTTTTTGGATAGGTTCAGTAAGTTTTGATTACAAGCATAATACTAATGATGGCTACTATGTTTTTGAAAAGTTAAGCAGAATTTTCAGGGTATCGTACCCTTCACAACGAGCCACTAGGGCCAAAAAAGAACAAGACTAAACAACTAACATAAAGGAAAAAAATCAAAAACAGCCCAAAGGCAACACAATGACCGTAGAGCAACAACCGAAAGACAGGCACAAGGAGTAGCTAATTGGCGTTGCCCTAGTTTTTAATCAGGAGGTCCACCACCTTATCACACACCCATTCTTTGTTCTCATGGTTGTTGTTTCCCTCTAGCTCTTCCTTTATAGCATTAGACAGGGTGCTTGTGACAAAGTGGCCCAACTTCATGGTGAAGCGGGTTAGCCCCCCAAAACCTTTTGTCGAGAGTGTCCATTCTCTTCACAACATCGCCCGACTCCACCCCGAAGTCCATAGTCCCCTGAACCTCTCTAGGATCATCCACCAAGGGATGCAAAGAGTGTGAGGCAGAGCCATCAATAGGAAGCTTTCTATCCACTGGAGTAAACTAGGGCCTCTCCACATTTTCTTCCTCCTCATCTTCAGATTCTTCTTCCTTGTAACCTTTGCTATTAGACTTCTCCTCCTCAAATTCTTCAATAATCAACCTCTTTTTTTTGTTCTTAGCCAGTCTCCCGGATCTCCTCCTAGAATTTTCCCCACTAGTTGTCTCAGTGGTCCCCAGAAGTATATCACCTCTGGAGTTTTTCCAAACAACATTCTTTCCCTTTCCATCCTTAGCCATCGGGGCCAACATGTTTTTCTCCTTACCTTTTTTTGTTGAAGTGGCCTTGTAGGCTGAGAATGTCTGAGTGGATTTTAGTTCATAGAGTCCTTCTGCAACACTGGCATGGGCCTTGCCCAACCCACCCTTAAGTTTTTTGGTGGTAATTTTGGCTTTAAGATTCCCCACAAGGCTCGAATTGGATTTCCTAGGAGGGCTTTTAGATTCGGCCAGGGAAATATGCATAATTGAAAGGGGTTCAATGTTCTCAATGTGGACCGTCGTGATGGCTTTAGGTGGACAAAGAGCTAGATGAAAGTGATATAGTCTCAGGATAAGCCCCTAATGGAGCGAGAGCGATGGGAGATCGCAAGGGTTACGACTGGCCGACTCTTTGCACTTGTCGACAGAATTTTCAAGGTCCATTAAAAGAAAAAATGGGAAACTGAGCAACATCTTATGTCTTAAATAATTTAACAAAGGGAAGTGTTAAAAGAAATAGGTTTGAACCTACCTTCCAAAGTAACATACTTCATTAGTGCCATGCACACCTGATCCCAGGGCTTTGGGAGAGCATCCCTCTCAAACCTCGCCTGATTCCACACCGGGGCCTCCTCACCTCTGAAAAAGGCTTTTAAGCTTTCATGATCCAGTTTCTTGGTGTGTTTGGGGTATTTTTTCCTAGAACATAGTAAACCCGTCGCTTGCGCTATGACTTCCTCATTGATTTCAAATGATATACCACCAATGGAGACCTGATAGTCCTTCCACGAATTGGCAAACTAACCTAATAAGATAGGATCATGACCAACCAAGCACTCCATAAGTGGAGCAATGCCACCCTCCACAAAAATGTGCTAGGCCAAAGGGTTGTTCCAAAACTCCTCGCTATTTTCAGGTTCAGTCCTAACCCGCTCACCACCCATACTACCAACCTACATAGAAAACTCAAGAAATTGCAAAAAATGCCAATTACAGCAATTGCAAATGATAATCACAATGTGATTTTTAAGGAAAGGTATACTGCAGAGAATAATAACACCCACATATAGGTTACATGTACGAAAGGGAAAATCACCATAGGGTGATTTGACACTAAATTTAATGAAGTTATGATTACAGCCAAGAAGGAAAGAATTGATGGACATGTAGGGAATGCACAAAAAAACATGTGGAAAGGCCAAATAACTAAAATTAGAAACCATCCAAACAGAGCCAAAATATTCCCGTGTTAAACTAACCAGCTCGAATCCCCTAGAAGGAGGCCATCTCCCATCATGAATATTCAAATCATTATAAATACACTCATACCACCAGATGCAAGGAGGAGATACAACAAGAAGTCCCACGATTGCCAAGAGAATAGATCACATAGTACGGCTACAAAAATTTAATGAAGTCACATCCTTCCAGCTATCCTTCATCAAGCCACCACAATTATACTTGTAACCATCTTTTAAGTCCCAACCCTGCCACATCATCATAACCTTAGACCCTGACCCCATCCACCAAATCCAAAGGACAGACACGTGGATCCTCCTTTCTGTGCCCCACACACAAATATCTTTTCCAGGTAACCTCCACCTGTACACCATTTCCATGTTGACACTTATCCACCAAATCCCCCAAAAAATTCAGTGGGCCCCCCACTCAGCTCCCATCATTCAAAGATTTTAAATCATTGCAAACCATGGTAGCTTTGTTCCCGTGTGATTAAAGCTTGAATTTTTGGCGGTAACCTATCCTTTTTCCTCCAACATTTAGCAGAATCCCATCTTGAGCCAACATTATCCAAGGCATCCACCACATGGTTGCCTTCTCTAAAGATATGTTTCACCTTTTTATCCCTAAATTTGGATAAAAGGAATATAACATCCAACAAAATGTCCTTAGTATTCCAACCAATTAATCTGTCTTTATTCACAACATTTGTAACCGGCTTGGAGTCTCCTTCAATGTGGAGATAAAAAATCCCCAGTGAAACAACAATTTTGAGGCCCATGAGTAGTGCACGAGCCTCCGCTACTAAAGCAAACTAAAACCCAATACCTCCAAAAAATCCCGCCACCAGAGCTCCCACAAAATCTCTGATAATTCCACCAATACTTTCCCTACTTGGGTTTCCCTTAGCAACCCCATCAAAATTAAGTTTAAACCATCCTCTATCCGAAGGCTCCCATTTAGTATTTTTTCTAGCTAAAAGTTTTGAATTATCAAAGGAGTTAACCTTTAAATCCTGGTGCCACTCCTTAGCCATTTTTATTTCATAATCTAACGGCCCCTTCTCCAGGGGTTTCCCACTAAAGAGAGAGATATTATCCTCAATGAGCCTAACTCCAATGCCAAAAACATCCTTGGGACTCCTCTCAATATCCTTGAAGACCCTATTATTCCTCTCCTTCCATAAACACCATCCTAAGACAGGGGGGACCTGCTTCCAAATTTCACTAGGTAGAGGGTGGGAAAATGGGCTATACCAACTCAAAATAAATGATAAAAGATCCTTGCTCATAACCCATGGGACATCAAGTTTCTCAAAAGCCAATCCCCAAACTTCGGCAGCAAATGGGCAGAGTAACAAAAGGTGACTGACAGTTTCCTCCCCTTGCTTGCAAAGAAAACATCTATTGGGAAAACAAAAACCCTGAATCTTCAAATTGTCGTCACTTAGAATACTATTATGACAGACCGTCCACCAAAAAAAAAAAATTTAGGGATCATGTGGCGATTCCAAACCTTCTTCCAAAGTTCGTCAACAAAAATTTTGTTAGTCAGTAGTCTGTAAGCTGGCCGCACATAGAGATCCCCCTGTTTATCTAAAGTTCAAAAAAACTCATCCTCCCTATCATAGGATGGAAACTTGGTGCTGGAAAGAATCACTTGAAGGGAACAAGCCAGGAAAAAAGGTCATGAGAATGAGGGCAAAAAAGGGTGAGATCCTTCCAAATCCTAGCTCCAGGTGGTCTAGAAACATAGTCACTGATATGTATGCCAAAAAATCTCTGAGCCGCTCTCATCACCGCCCCAAAGTAAGAGCATGCCAGAGAGGATTCAATTAGCCAAGTATCTTCTCAGAACCTGATTCTAATCCCGTTGCCCATTTTCCATTTAATCTCTTTCTTTAGCAAGCCTTGTATGCTACAAATGCTCATCTAGATAACAAAGCCCATAGGGTGAGGCTCTGAAAGACAATCGATCAAGGGCCTATTCTGGAGATATTTGGAATTCAGAATTTTAAACCATTCCTTAGTGTTCCTTAATTAGTCCCAACCAACCTTGGCCATCAAAGCCCTACTAGAGTTGAAAATCTTCCTAATTCCAAGCCCACCACAATTTTTAGCCTAGTAGACCCTTTCCCATTTCACCAAAGCAAATTTATTTTTTTCCTCAGTACCAAACCATAGGAAATTCCTTTGAATTCTTTTAAATTTATCAGCAATGTACTTGGGCATCTTAAAAATGGATAGAAAATAAGTGGGGATACCTTAGATAGCCGCAGTGAGAAGTTGGAGTTTTCTAGCATGGCTTAGCAAAGAGCCCTTCCACCCAACCAATTTCCTTTGAATCCTTTCTAGAACCAAGTTCCAGAACTCTGTGGGAACCTCCTTAACCATGAGGGGGAGCCCAAGATACACCAATGGGAGAGAATCATCAACACATTCCAACACTGCTGTCACCCTATTTTTCATAATTAGGCATATTGTTAAAGAAATAAATCTTTCTTTTATTGTAATTGATTCTTTGACCAGAGCAAGAGGCATAGTTGTTAAGACAAGCTTTCCATTTCATGACTTCCACCATAGATGCCTTCCCAAATAGAAAGGTGTCATCCACAAATTTTTGCACAACAATTGGATCCAGAGAGGAAGCCGCTCTAACACCCGACATGGAGCCCTTTGATAGTAGACCCATGAAATTCCTACTGAGCACATCAACAATCATTATGAAAAGATAGGGGAATAGGGGGTCTCCTTGTTTGAGCCCTCTACTAGCCAAGAAGAACCCACAGGCGGATCCATTAATCATAACTGAGAACTTGACAGTGCTAACACATTCCATAATGAGTTTGATGACCAAACTATTAAATCCAAACTTAGCCAAGACCTTCGGGATGAAGTCCCATTACACTTTATCATAAGCTTTGGAAATGTCAAGCTTGAGAGCCATCCCCAATTTGTTACATCTATCCATTGAGTGGAGCAGTTCATGGGTTGTCAAAGTGGCATTAATAATATGTCACCCAGGAACAAACCCCTTTTGAGTGTGACTAATGATTTTTTTCTAGAAGAGGTTTGATGCGGTTAACAAGGATCGTAGAAATGATCTTATAAAAGGTGTTACAAAGGCTAATAGGTCGGAAGTCAGTCATAGAAAGAGGCTCACTTATCTTGGAGATAAGAGGAATGAAAGTGTGGCTCAATTGTTTGAGGATCTTACCAGATTTCAAGAAATCCCTAGCCACAAGCACAAGGTCCCCACCCATAGTATCTGAAAAAATCTAAAAAAAAGTAGGAGGAATACCGTCAGGCCCCGGTGCTTTGAAAGCCCCCATGCTAAAGGTAGCCAGATGAACTTCTTCCATAGAAACAATCCTAAAAATTCCCAAATTATCTTCTTGAGAGATGGAGGTAGCAATATGTTGGAGAATCACACAGTCCAACGCTAGGTTGGGTGCCTCAATAGGGGCTAAAAAAGCCTCCTAGAAATAGTTAACCGCACAGAGCCCGATTTGAGCTTGATTTGAAATCACCTCCCTATTGGTATTTGTCAGTTTAGAAATTTGATTCATTTTCCTATGCTTGATAGCAGAAACATGAAAAAAAGAGGTTTTCCTATCTCCTTCCATCAGCCATTCGACCCTAGATTTTTGCTTCCAAAAGACCTCCTCATTTTTTAGAACCTATTCCCATTCGATTCTTGCTTCCCATTCTTGGATGTGAGTCCACTGACTATCATCACCCTCATCCATATTTTTCTGTAAGGTCCTTAACTTTCCTTCAAGCCATTTTTTCCTTTGAAAAACATCCTTGAACACATTCTTGTTCCATCCTTTGTCCATATTTTTGATATGTTTAAATTTAAAGAAGATCCTATACATAGGGGATCCTTGGATAGGAATATTCCACCATTCAGAAATTTTATTTTTGAAATTGGGATGAGCGTTCCACATTATTTCAAAGCGAAAAGGAAAGGGACCAACATCAGGACAAATATTAGTGGTTAGCAGAAGAGGATTATGGTCAGAGACCATCCTAGGAAAGGTTATTAGATTGGCATCTAAGACATTATTCCATTGAGGAGAGTAGAGGAAGCGGTCAAGCCGAACCTGAATCAATTTACCACCAACCCGTCTATTAGACCAAGTGTAATTCTAGCCCAAGAGCTCAATATCAACTAAACCTGAAGAATTCAAAAAAATAGCCAGATTAGACATGCTATTAGAGTAATCTGGAATGCCACCACTTTTCTCAGACGGAAATGGGGGGAGTTAAAATCTCTAGCAACAATTCAACGACCTCCCTTATTCAAATTAATCTTAGCCACCATGTTATTCCACAAAATACTTCTTGTGTTCCTTTGATTATGAGCATATATATATTAACTATAGACCAAGCTTCACCAAGATAAGAGAACGAAACCCCTACACTATTTTTATAGTGAAATATTTTAGAACCCTACAAACAAGATGGATTCCAAAGCACTACCAAACCCCTCGAAGCTCCCTCAGAATTACTATAGACATAGGAAGCATTAGGCCAGAAAAAGCTAGCAATTTTATCAAAATTTCCCATCAACATTTTGGTTTCTTGAAGAAGGAAAACATCAATATTATGTTCCACTATATAGTATTTCAAAGCACATTTTTTGTGTGAGCTATTGAGCCCACAAAATTTCTATGACATAATTCTCATTTCTGACCTTTCTTTGAGGACACATCCAATGTCCTCTTCTTTCCGAACACAATCTCATTTGTCATTTCTCTCATTCTAGTGTATCTTTGAAAAGGTATCCCTGGCTTAGATTCCCATCCTACATCTGCCTTCATCTTCCTTCCTTTCTTCTTGGGCGTTGTCCATATCCCTTCATCCCCAGCTTTCTCAAGCTTCAAAATCCCCAAACTTTCAGTATATTCATACATCATATCAGAAATTTCTTCCTCCTAGATTTCACCATCCTCAATCAAGGCCCCACAAGTCCCCGAAGTGATAGCCTTGAACATAGGGTCAAAATCCAAAGTGCCAGGAACCAGAAACCCGCTAGAGACTCCCTCAAATAGGGGATCAACAACTGAAGAGCCAAGGTCCTGAGGTAAAAGGACAGACAGGGGTTTAGCAGCCGACTCCAAAGATTCACTAGGGCCAGTTAATTCAGAAGGTGGACCGACAGGGGAGGGTGGATTTGGAGGATTCTCAAGTGGATGATCAACACCTAGGGGAACAACCCCAGAGTCACTCGGTGGCGTCAGAATATTCTCAGACAGGGTAGTGGGATTTATCACATTGTCCTTAAACTCCTGACTAACTACAGATTTGTAATCAGAGATCAGATGCCCTGCTTTGGCACACTTTTGAAAGTATACCACAACGTTTTCGTAACACACATGTTGAATCCAGCTGGCCAACTTATAACATAGCATAACAGAGTTTGGTAGGATTTTATCAACACAAATACTAACACAGAATCTCACGAAGACTAACCTAGATTTTGATTTTTTTGATAGAATTAGTGGTAAAAATTGACCCAATGAATCCCCAATAGCTTTGAAGATGGCTTCATCCCAAAACTCCAAAGGAAAACCCAGGAGCCTAACCCAAATAGGAGCCGACTTATTTAGATTTGTAGCAGGGTCGAAACCAGGTTTCCTCTTGCACAAAGCCAGGTTGTGCTTCCCAAAAACCCATGGATCCAATGATAGAGTAGTTACCATGTCCTCCGTTGCGGTGAATCTAAATAGGAAAAGACCACCAGCCATAGCACAAATATCCACACTACCCTTAAGGCGCCACTTCTCCGCAACCCATTTCTGAGCCATATCCACTATTGGACAGTAAGAAAGAAATCTCCCCACTACAACACTCTCCATGGAGGAGAGGATCCTATCACTAATTGAATCAGAAATCTCAAACATAGCACTAGAGTTCAAGACAATCTCGGGTGTAGACAGAAAAAAGGAGGAGACTTGTTTTCCATTAAAAATCACATCCTTCCAACCGACAGTCAGAGGGATCTTCACCACCGGCACAGAAGATTCACCTGGAGACACCAAAGTCTATGAAAAGCCCGATGGTGAAAGAACTGACCCCTCATGGGTGATACCCATCAAACACGGGCCCAAGGGAGAGGAGCATGAGTCAGGGGGGATAGAGGGGGACCATTGGGTACCGCCAAGACTGAGTCCACCATGCACATAGAAAATTCAAACACAGAGGAGCGAGAGAAAATTCAAACACAGAGGAGTGGGAGAAAAATCAACTACTATATTAAGGGCTTAAGGAATAATATTTTGAGTGTTGGACAAATGTGTAGTAAAATATATAATCGTGTATTTGAGGATGAGATATGTGAAATCATGAAATGATCTAGAATATTAAGTGTTGCAGGAAAGAAGTCTGAAAGAAATAAATATCAACTTAAGGGAGTTGATGGATGTTTCTTTATGACTCAAATTAATAACAGTTGGCTATGGCATCAAAGAATGTGTCATATGAATTTTGATAACTTGGCAAGGATTATCGTAGTACAGGCCATGAGAGATTTACCAAGGATTACAAAGCCTATTAATGCTATTTGCAGGAATTGCCAGTTTGGAAACCAAGGAAGAAATCATTTTAGATCAAAGGAACAATCTACTACTAGACTACTGGATTTAATTCATATATATCTATTTGGTCCTAGAAGAGTAAGAAGCCTACAAGGTGAAGGGTACTTTATTTTTTATTGATGATTACTCTAGGTATACATGGGTTACATTTCTTAGATAGAAATTAGATGCATTACAGATATTCAAGACATTCAAAGCTATAGTTGAGAGTGATGTAAATTTGAGAAAAAAATGCTTAAGGTCAAATAGAGTTGGTGAATTCACCTCCCATGAGTTTAATATTTATCGTCAAGTTCTGTAATATCCCCTTCTCGATAGTGATCCGATAGTTGGCCGTTAGTCTATCCTAGTGACCCATAGACTACTTGGAAATAGAATTAGGGTTCCCTATCTTCTAGGAGGATGTTTCAGCTTTTGTTGGAGTGCGCTTCTGGAATCTTGGTTTTTGGTTGGCAGCTCTTTTCTGGGTTTTTAGAGAGCTTCGTGATGGTATATCTGGCATGATGATCCAAGTTACTTCTGGAATTTACTATTTTTAGTAAATTCTATTTCTGGCAGTGGTCTTGTTGGCTTCAGTGTTCTTGACTTGCCTCATCAGTGGTTTAGCTGATAGTATCTGGTTTGGCGCATGGATGTAGTTCTGGAGAGATAAGTTATTTTAAATTAAAATAATGTGTTATTTTAATTATTTCCCCCCTTGGTCTAGCTTCACAACTTAAGTCATTTTTAAAAAGGGGACTTCTATGGGTTGGCACCTCATCCAAAAGATTTAAGTGAATTTGTGCCTTTGTTTAATATTATTGACTTATAGAAAAGGTACGCCACTTGAGGGAGAATGTAAAAAGATAAAAGGGCATGGAATTTACCTGGAGAAAATGGACGCCACTTCTTGAGTCAAAATTTAGGAATTAGGGCTATTATTGAATGGAGCACACCTTCCAGAAGCTTCTAGAGGTGCTTAGCAAATTTATAAAAGGAGGTTTGGGTCTTCATTTCAGCATCTTGAATTTTATGCAAAGTTATGCTGCCGGAATGGTATTTGACTTGCTTCGAGGGATGCATACCTCCTAGCTAGCTTGGCTTCTTGCTTGAAATATAGCAACTAGTTAAGAGTTCATTTCTTATAGAGTTATTTTGCATTCTGAGTTAGAGTTTTGTATTTTCAGTCCATTACATAGTTGTTGTTTTAGTTGTGGCTGAACTGGTTTTTCAATCATAAGTAGTTGAGTGATTTTTATATGCTTATGGCTGTTTGAGGTTTATGCTTGGTTGGTTGAGGCGACCCTTTCCACCAAATTGCAGATTTTATTATTGAGTCTCTATTTTATTATGGCAAAATCGCCCTTTCTTGAGGGTCGTATCATTTGGGAGTGCATTGGGATGCATGCAAATTAAATGTGTTGTGTTTGAGTTGGTCTCTTGGTTCTATCTTGGGTGCCTTTAATATTAAACATGTTTGCACTTGGTTTCATGGGATTCGGGTAAAAATTGAGTGAGTTATCAATAGTTGAATGAATTTTTGTGTTGCTGATTCTGCAGTTTCATTGCAGGTCTGCATAACTAGATTGATAAAAATGGGGTTTGGGAGTTGAGTTCAAGTCTGGGAAGTCTAGAAGAATATAGGGGAGTCCTTTACAATTATTGCAGCATGACAAATCTTCTAATCACGTGTGCTTGGCAGGCTCTTATGACATTGTAAGCTGAACAGTAGTACTGTCAGCAATTCTTCTATTTTCTTATCTAACTCTTGCTCTTTCCCACGGCTGTGGAAGAGACTAGCATGTTCAATATTAGTTAGTTTTAAATTCTTGTACCACCCACTGAAAAGTGGAAGAGGCTGGCTTGCCGCCTATTGAATTTCTATAATGCATTGTTACATTTTTTTGATCGGCTGAGCCGTCACAAGATCATGGATCCTCTGACCATATGCTCGTCCCTCATCCCATATTGGGTCTTAGGGTGCATTCTTGGTTAGAGTTATCAATTCTATCAATTTTTCAGTATTGCTAATGACCCCCTACGAGTATGCTCTCACCTTGCCCTTACTAGGATCTGGGTTGATCAGAAAGTCAAGGGTTCCTTTCAGCTAGTTTATGATTGCATGAACGCTAATGGGTGTACTTAGTTGTGTAACAAAATGAAAAAATTGGTTGGGATATTTTAGTGGTATCAGAGCTATGATTCTGCCAGCCTGTGGTCTAGTGAGTTCAGTTTGTGATGAGTGATAGAGCCCGCAGATACTACACCAGAAGTCAGGCGGGAAATCTGCCATATTAGTTTCTGCATACACCAGAGGCAGATACTTTTTTTGAAGTACTCGGAGAAATAGGGCATATAGTTGATAGAGGTAAAGAAATTGTAGAGATGGTAGAGAGTAACAAACAACC
Organism: Sequoiadendron giganteum; assembly: GCA_007115665.2. Lineage (NCBI taxonomy): Eukaryota > Viridiplantae > Streptophyta > Pinopsida > Cupressales > Cupressaceae > Sequoiadendron > Sequoiadendron giganteum. Next base: position 440,242,042 of record CM021104.1, read on the forward strand.
CATGGATGATAGAGATGATAGAATGGAGAAGAAGTTTGATGGGATGATTGACATGTTGGGACACTTACTTGCCAAAATCGATCAGCAACCTGCAAACAATTCCCCCCTTAATCAAAACAACTCCAACGGTGAGCATAGTGGATTCAATGGGAACAATGGAAATGGGAGAGACAAAACCATTGGATAGCATGATGCCACATCTAGAGGATCAGCCTCTAGGCCCAATTTTCCCACATTCACTCAAAGAGAAGAAACCCAAGTTGAAGCTAACATGAATTATGCCGATGATGCCAGACATGCTTACTTGGAGTATGACTCTTTTCCTCCTGGTCTTAAGGAGATGTTGTCTTTTGACCAATTCATTAATTAGAGGAATCAAAGAAATGGTGGAAGAAATGAATTCAGAGGTCCTATGGGTCCTAGAACGGATTACCAACAAGCTCTCAGGAAGGTGTCCTTGGCCCACTTCGACGGAAGTGATGCATGCACAGATAGAGCATGGGTGCAGAAACTAGATAATTACTTATCCTTGAGACCTATAGTGGAAGAAGATGCAATAAAATTTTCCACCTTACACTTGGAAGGTGCTGCCCATGAGTGGTGGTATCATGGTTTTGTCACCCTTGGCCACAACCTAATCAGAACATATGGAGAGTTCACTGACAAGCTGATTGACAAATTTGACACTAAGGATCCTGAGGTGAAATTCAGGGAGCTTGCTCAGCTGAAACAACATGGTTCCTTGGAAGCATACATTGGGGATTTCCATAGGCTTTCCATGATGGTGCCCAACATCACCGAAAGAAGATTAGTGGTGTTGTTTTCACAAGGTTTAATGGAGCCCTTGAAAGGATGGGTAAAGGCTTTTGACCCACCCAATCTGGAAGAGTCTATCAAAAAGGCTAGAAACATGGAGCTGTCCGCACCTAGGCCAAAATTTCCATCCAAGCCTTTTCCCCATAGACAAGAAAAAAGGCATCCTCCAAATCAGCACAAGAAATTTCCTCCTCGATTGGATGATGATGCTAGAGAGAAGCTAAGAAAAGAAGGGAAGTGTTACACATGCAAAGAACCTTGGACAAGGGGGCATAGGTGCTATGGAAGAGGCCATTCTAACCATATGGAGGCCTATTCTAATTATGGATCAGAATCTGATCACTTGGAGTAGCATTTAGAGTTAGCTGAAAGTGATGAAGAATGTGAGCTCGAGGAGATTGAAGAAGAACTAGGGGGTGAGGGCACCTTTTCCCAACTCTCAAGTTTCCAAAATAACAAGTCCTTCAAGCTTCGTGGCTCGATTGGGAAGAATTGTGTGATTGCTTTGATTGATACTAGAGCAACACATAGTTTCATTAATGAGGGATTAGTTGCAAAGAAGAACCTCAAGATGGAAGAATTTGAAGGCTTCAAAGTGATGGTTGTTGATGGGTTCCACATTTCTTGCACTCACAAAGTTACCAACATGTCCTTATAGATAGGTAACCATGAATTCAAAGATGACTTCTATGTTGTTAACATTGGAGATACTGATCTAGTTCTTGGAATTCAATGGCTGCAATCTCTTGGAGAGATCTCCCTAAATCTGCAAACCATGGAACTTAAATTTCAATCTGATGGGAAGAAAGTAGTGCTAAGAGGGATGTCAAATGGAGGTCCTCGAGTTGTCTCTTTCAAAAGGATGGAAAGGTTGATCCAACATGATGCAGTTGAGTGGGCTGCAGAATGCATGATTCTTCCAGCTAGCCCAATTGAGACAAAGATGGAATATCCGCCAGATATTCAATCTGTGCTTACAAAGAAAAGTAAAGTGTTTGCTGATTTACCACCAGGGCCACCTCCAGATAGAGGGTTTGAGCATGTCATTGAGCAGAAGGAAGGAGCTAAACTAACAATCACAACACCATACCGATATCCTAAGAAACAAAAGGATGAAATCAAGAAAAACATAAGGGAGCTTTTGGAGATGGGCTTCATTCGCCCAAGTAAAAGTCCCTTCACCTTAGCAATGGTTCTTGTGAAGAAGAAGGATGGAACCATCTGCATGTGTGTGGATTATCATGCCTTGAACCAAAGCACCATCAAGAATCAGTATCCCATTCCCCGAATCGATGAACTCATTGATGAGCTACACGGTGCTAAGTTTTTCTCAAAGATTGACTTAAGGTCAGGATACTATCAGATTCGAATGAGGGGATTAGATGTTGAGAAGACAACATTCAAGTGCCACTATGGTCACTTCGAACTCTTAGTTATGCCATTTGGGTTGACTAATGCTCCAGCCACTTTCCAATCTTCCATGAATAGAACTTTCCAGAGGCAGTTGAGGAAGTTTGTGTTGGTATTCTTTGATGACATCCTCATTTACAGCAAGATGTGGGAAGAACACCTCAAGCACTTGGAGGAAGTGCTTAGTATCCTGGAGATAGAGAGTTTCTTTGCAAAAGAATCAAAGTGTGAGTTTGGTATGGGAGAGTTACTCTACTTGGGCCACGCCATCAGTGCAGAGGGAGTCAGAGTTGATCTAGAAAAGATCAGGGCTATCATGGATTGGCCAACCCCGGAAACTCTAACCCATTTGAGAGGATTCTTGGGTCTATGTGCCTTTTACAGAAGATTTGTGAAGGGTTATTCACAAAGTGTTGCTCCTCTTATATATCTAACCAAAAAGGGGGCATTCTTGTGGACAGAAAACGTACAAGTTGTCTTTGATAAATTCAAGAGGAGCATGAGCTCTTGTCCATTTTTGGCTATACCAAATTTCTCCAAACCTTTTGAGCTGCAATGTGATGCTTTTGGAGAAGGAGTTGGTGTTGTTTTGATGTAGGAAAAGCACCCCATTGTGTTCAAAAGCAGAAAACTAAGAGGCATTGAAAGGACCTACTCAATTTGTGACAAGGAAATACTTGCAATCATGCATGCATTAGCCAAGTTTAGACAATACTTGGTGCAGAGTAAGTTTGTCATCAAGACTGATCGCAATAGTCTGAAACACTTCATGCATCAGAAGGACTTGAACGAAAGATAGCAGAAGTGGGTGAGTAAGTTGTAGCCTTATGATTTCAACATTAAGTACGTCAAGGGGAAGAATAATGTTGTGGTAGATGCCTTCTCTTGAAGGACCCATTTGAGCTCATTATGCGAGCTTATTGTTGATTGGAGAGAGTTGTTGCTTGCTAATTATGCCAAAAATCAGTTTGCAACCAGCATTATTGAAGGTACTTGTTAGGATGAAAAGTACAAAGTGGTTGATGGGCTGATACACTACAAGGATAGGATCTTTTTGGTGTCTGATTCTAAGCTCAAAAAGAAGGTTTTGCAAACTTTTCATGACATTCCACTTGCTGGTCACCAGGGTTACTTTAAGACTTACCGGCAGATCCATGAAAGGTTCTCTTGGAAGGGGTTGAAGAATGAAGTATTGAGTTACATCAAGGAATGCCACACTTGTCAAATGAACAAAAATGAGCACACATACCCCATTGGACTATTGCAGCCCCTACCCATTCCTAATAAAAATGGGAAAGCATCTCTATGGACTTCATCACAGGGTTACCTAAGACACAAGGGAAGGATTGCATCTTCGTGGTGGTAGACAGACTAATAAAGTTTGCTCATTTCTTCGCCATCACCAGTTCATTTACAACCACTCAAGTAGCTGAGTTGTTCTTTCATGAGGTGTTTCAGTTGCATGGCTTGCCAAAAAACATTGTGAGTGATAGGGACAACAAGTTCCTAAGTACCTTTTGGAAAGAAATTTTCTGGTTGAGTGGTACGGTACTTACTCCGAGTACTAGTTACCACCCCCAAACCGATGGTCAAATAGAAATTGTGAACAAGTGGTTGGAGGGTTATCTCTAGAACTATATTTCAGAACAACAGAAGGCTTGGGTCAGATGGCTTCACTTGGGGGAATATTGCTACAATTCATCCTATCACATGTCCATTAGGATGTCTCCATTCAAAGCCCTCTATGGTTATGAGGCTATCAGCTTTGCAGATTTGGTGTTTGGGGATAGCAAGGCACCCCAGGCCAAAGACATGTTACAGCGAAGTCAAGATATTCTAAAATCATTAAGAAACAACATACAGATTGCACAGAATCAGCAAAAGTTGTACACTGATCAGCGGCGTGTTGAGCGCTCCTTCGGGGTGGGAGACATGGTTTACCTTCACCTTCAACCATACCGGTAGTCTACTCTCAAGAAGAGTGGAGCTGAGAAGCTAAAACCCCATTTCTATGGGCCTTTCAGAGTTATCAAAAGGGTGGGCGCAATGGCTTATGAGCTGGAGTTACCACCTAGTAGCAAAGTACATAATGTTTTCCATGTATCTCGCCTTAAAAAGGCATTGGGACATAAAATTGTTGTCATATGATCTTCCTCCTCTGGATGAGGAAGGCTTTTTGGTGCTAGTTCCTGAAGAAATTATCAATTCCCAGGAATGTTCTTTGAGGAGAAGGACAATCAAAGAATATTTGGTGAAATGGAAGAATTTGCCGTTAGAGGATGCCACTTGGGAGAATGAGGAGATCTTGCAACATCCTATTTAACAGTTGCTTGTGGGCAAGCAATTTTGGGAAGGGTGGACTGTAATGTACCCTTCTCGATAGTGATCCGAAAGTTGGCCATTAGTCTATCCTAGTGACCCGTAGACTACTCAGAAGCAGAATTAGGGTTCCGTATCTTCTAGGAGGATGTTTCAGCTTTTGTTGGAGTGTGCTTCTGGAATCTTGGTGTTTGGTTGGTAGCTCTTTTCTAAGTTTTTAGAGAGCCTCGCGATGGTATATCTGGCATGATGATCCGAGTTACTTTCGGAATTTACTATTTTTAGTAAATTCTATTTTTGGCAGTGGTCTTGTTGGCTTCAGTGTTCTTGACTTGCCTCATCAGTGGTTTAGCTCATAGTATCTGGTTTGGTGCATGGATGCAGTTCTAGAGAGATAAGTTGTTTTAAATTAAAATAATGTGTTATTTTAATTATTTCCTCCCTTGGTATAGCTTCACAACTTAAGTCATTTTTAAAAAGGGGACTTCTATGGGTTGGCACCTCATCCAAAAGATTTAAGTGAATTTGTGCCTTTGTTTAATATTACTGACTTATAGAAAAGGTACGCCACTTGAGGGAGAATGTAAAAAGATAAAAGGGCATGGAATTTACCATGAAAAAAGGGATGCCACTTCTTGATTCAAAATATCAACAAGGAATTAGGGCTATTCTTGAATGGAGTGCACCTTCTAGAAGCTTCTAGAGGTGCTTAGCAAATTTATAAAAGGAGGTTTGGGGTCTTCATTTCAGCATCTTGAATTTTATGCAAAGTTATGCTGCCGGAATGGTATTTGACTTGCTTCGAGGGATGCATACCTCCTAGCTGGCTTGGCTTCTTGCTTGAAATATAGCAACTAGTTAAGAGTTCATTTCTTATAGAGTTATTTTGCATTCTAAGTTAGAGTTTTGTATTTTCAGTCCATTACAAGTTGTTGTTTTAGTTGTGGCTGAACTGGTTTTTCAATCATAAGTAGTTGAGTGATTTTTATATGCTTATGGGTGTTTGAGGTTTTTGCTTGGTTTGTTCAGGTGACCCCTGATGAGCCTAGAATATGTTTATAATTTGGATATCATGTTATAAGTTTAAAAAACCCTTGCTCTCTTTTATGGATGTTTTAAACTCTATGGGTATGAACTTTTCATGTTAATGGGTAGTATTCTATGGCAAACGTTCCTATATTCTTACAGCCTAAATATATTAGTATGTCTATGATCATTACCCTATTTTGACCTCCCAATTGACTGATACGATATATGTAGTTTTTGGATAAGTAAGATGAATTGGATGTGTGTGATTAATGAGGAATGTTGTGCTATTATGAGTGCATGCCTTCTTTTGCCTCTATTGCCATGTATTCTATAGGTTGTTAAAGCTGGTATGAATGAGTCAATGCACAACAAAACATGGCCTTGCGGAAAAATCCATTTCCAGTGCACCATCGAAGGAGTCGTTTCAAGCGAGGATTCTTTGTTCGAGTCATTGGGAAGAAACCGAATGGATCATCAATCTAGGAAGAGTGGAGTTCTAGATTTCCTCTGAATCTATTGAGCAGATACACTTGCATTTATGAAGTCTATTCCTCAATCTCAGGTGACATTTATATCCGCGTCTTTCTCTATTAGTTAGTTAGTTAGCTATTTCTCTTTAAATAAAGGTTCCTCCTACGTGAGTGAATGAGATGATTAAGAAGAGATTAGACTAGAGAGTAGAGATAGAACAGAGTGTAATGAGATTACTATTATAATGAAAAACAGAGCTTTGTATTAATTTTTCTTAGAAGCAGACAACCATGTATGTGATTTTGAGTTATGAATAAGAAGTTGATGAAGTTTTGAGTTCCATTCTTGCATAGTTGGTTGATGCTTGCTAAGGGGGCCCACTTAGTAAGTATTTGTAGTTAGTTGTTTACTTCCTATTGTTTAACTGTTAGAATTTCATTCCAGTAAGTTTTAGTGCAAACTCAGTCTTGTGTTATTCCTGCAGCATAAGGAATCCATCCTTGTGTCTATTCCTGCAACATAAGGCCAGTTCATGGTTTGTTTCCCAGTAATGGTTATTATGATTCCTGCTTTAATTAAGTTATGCTTAAGTTAATCAGACTTTTCCTTACATTCCTACATCAGAGTTAGAATTCCTTTCAAGCATTTACTTCTAGAAAGTTGTGGCTAAAATCGGTTCTTAGTGCACATACAGTGCCGCTCCATTTCAAGTATACATTCCCTGGTTTGACAAATAAATGAACAACCATGAGAAGATGTTAGTCACCTACTAGAATGTCCAATTCCCAGGTTAGGATTTTTCATGACTTCCATATCCTTTTGTGGGTGCAACCATTTTTGGCCCCGTTGCCGGGTATGGTGTCAAGCTGAGAACCTGTCCCAACCATTTTTAGCAATAGTTTTAGTGTTCAAATTTTTTTAGAAATTCTTCATTTCAGATTAATTCTGTTACATGCATAGAAGAAGAGACGCTCTAGGAAGATTCCTACCAAATCCTCTATTCACCAACAACGATTTTGAACTAGCTTACAATCTATTTGAGGAAGGGGGTGACCAAGATATCAATCCATTTGCTGTTGCTGAAGACCTGCTCACTGAGTTTTCCTTTGCACTCACTGACGAGGAACCTCTAGAAAATCCATTTTCTTTGATACTTCATCAAGCCAATATGGCACAAAATCCACCTAATGTTCCTCCTGCTTTTGAATTCCCTATCATAACCCAACAAGGCAATGATAACCTCAAAAATATTCCTTCTTCATTACTTCCCAAGATCTATGGACTAGTTATAAAGGACCCAGAGACTTTCTTGTTTGAGCTCAACATCCTATGTCAGAGTTATGATTACACCACAGATGCTCACAAGTTGAATTTGTTTCTTGCTACTTTGAAGGAGGGAGCTCTAAGATGGTTCATGAGTTTGGGGAGAGACGCTATCGATAGTTGGGCAGTTATGCAAACAAATTTTCTTGAGAAATATAAGGAATATTGCAAGAGTGGTAGTAAAGGTGATGATATATTTTGAATTCAACAGAAGGAGGATGAAAGCCTAGAAGACTACATCTCAAGGTTCTTGTTTTCCTTGAAAAAGAATTTAGACCATACTCTTAATGAAGAATCTCAGAAATTATTATTTCTGAGGGGAATCAAGGATTCTTGTATTGATGCTCTGAATTTGATGGGAGGAGGAGATATAACCCAAGTTCCTTGGAATGATATTATGAAAATATGTCACAACTACTCTCGAGCAAATGTCAAGAAGGGAAGAGGTCATCAGACCACAGTGGGAAAGTCTTCTGTTAATGGAGTTTCACAGATGGAGATTTCAAATTTGATGTCTGATTTCAAGAAAGATATCATTAATAATATGGCTACACAATTCGATACTATGCAAGCTCGGAAGAAGCATGAGGAAGCTGAAGCAATCTTACCTGAGTTCTGTCCACATTGCCGATAGAGGAAGCGTGACTGTAGATGTAAGACGGTGGCTAATATGAAGGCTAAGCAATTACCTACTAACTTTAGGCCAGTTGAGGGTCATGACAACCAAGTATTCTATGTTGCACAAAGGCACCCATGGGCTCAAAGACAAGGTATACCTCAAGACCCTTTGGCTTTTGGTAATCCTTACTCTAATTATAATAACTAATGGCAACCTACATATGGCCCATCACCACCTTGGAATACCTTTCAATCACAATGGCCTAGCTATCAAAGTCCACAATGGCAATCTCCTCAAGGAGGTTGGCAGCAACCACAAGGACAATGGACTTCACTCCAAGGTAACTAGCAGCAAAATCCTCAGTGAAGAACCCCTCAACAATGGCAGAGCCAATCCCCTAGATTCTTGCAGCCACAACAGCCACAACCTCCAGCTCTCATGCCACCTCCTGCAACATCTCCTGCAAATACTGGCCCTCCAAAACAAATGCCTATTCCTGCTCAACCATTGCCAAATCCTAATAATAAGCAGCTGCAACAGTAGCCTATGTATTTTGCAGAGGCCAATCATTATCTAGCTTACGCCTTGCATATTAATGATATCCATCTAAGATTTGGAACAACACTTCCTGCTCCATAGCCGCCAGTAATTACTGAGATTCCAGATTCTGTTTCTGAAAAACCTGCTGATCCTGCAGCCAATATACCCATGTCAGATACTATTTCTAAAGAGCCTATCCTGCAACATCAAACCAAACCACCTTTTCCTCAGAGATTGCAAGTCACTACACCCAAGCCTTTAGAAGAGACTACCTTTGATATTTTGGACCAGCTAAAGAATGTACACATCCAAATACCACTCTTCTAAGCCATAAAAGATGTCCCGCTTTATGGAAAAGCCATTAAGGAGGCCTGTTTGAAGAAACCAGGAAGAAAGAAAAAAAGATCCCCAAACTATCCATGTTCTTGGGAAGCTGGCAGAGATTATGTTAGAAAAGGTAGTTATGCCAAAATATTCTGACCCTGGTAGTCTTGTGGTACAAATCAATATTAATGGCCAATTGGTAAAAAATGGTTTGATTGACGTTGGTGCAGCCATCAATGTAATGACCAAGCATACTATGAAGTATTTGAATATCCTTACCATTAGGTCTACACCTACCATCCTGCAGCTTGCTGATAGTTCCACTGTAACACTTGATGGTATGGTAGAAGATATAATTGTCAACCTTGAGTCTTGGGAGTACCCAACAGATTTCACCATATTGTCCACTAAGGCAACTCTGGGGGGATATCTTATTATCCTAGGTAGACCATGGTTAGTCATAGCTGATGCCTTTATAGGATGTCATTTTGAAGATATGATGATCTCTGATGGTCAGTCAACAAAGAAATTGGCCTTATACCCACCTGCCCAGCCTCAGCCAGACCTGTCTAAACCAATTTGGCCAAACTTAGGAGAGGAAACAGAAGATGTTAACTCATTGTCCCAACTAATGATGATGCAAACTAATCCATTTTCCCAACTTCAGAGTGAGGATGACCTACTTTTCCAAATGTTGCAATCCAAATCTAATATGAGTAGCCCATCTGTACTTGATAACTGTCCTCAACAATCCTTCCTACAACAACTGAGCCCTGAGAGTCTACCATTTAAAATCCTTGTAGTTTTTCAACATTTGCTTCCTTAAAAAATACAGACACCACCTTTATCAGTAAACTCGATGAATGATCTTACCAAGCAAACTGAGCTATCTCCAGGCCACTATCTAAATATCAATAGTAAGCTGCCTCAACCTCAACAAACTACCCTAGTCACAATGCTTCAAGATCAACACAAAGCTTTTGCATGGGACTATGGGGATATGAAGGGAATAGATCCTCAGCTCTATACTCATATGATCTACATTAAGGAAGATTGTTCACCTGTTAGGCAGCCTCAAAGAAGGATAAACCCAACACTCAGGGAAATAGTTAAAAATGAGCTCCAAAAATTGCTTGATGCTGGTTTCATCTACCCTATTTCAGATAGTCAATGGGTATCTCCGTTGGTAATTGTTCCTAAAAAAAATGGAAAATGGAGAGTTTGTGTAGACTACAGGGAGTTGAATACTGCAACTAAAAAGGATCATTTTTCACTACCATTTGTTGATCAAGTGTTGGACTCATTGTCTGGTAAGAAGTATTTCTCTTTTTTGGATGGATATAGTGGGTACAATCAAATTAAAATTGCCCCTGGTGACCAAGACAAAACAACGTTTACCTGTCCATGGGGAACTTTTGCATACTTTGTCCTACCTTTTGGCCTATGCAATGCTCCCGCCATATTTCAAAGAGCAGTTATTAGTATTTTTGCTGACATTTCTAATGACTCTATGGAGATTTACATGGATGACTTCACCACTTATGGAATAACTTATGAAGAAGCATTAGCAAATTTAGAAAAGGTGTTGAAACGATGTAAGGAGCATAATTTATCCTTGAATAGTAAAAAAATTTTCATGATGATGCAAGAAGGCATCGTTTTACGCCATCACATCTCTTAGACTGGAATCCAAGTAAATCTTGCAAAAATTGAAGTTATTCTAACCTTGCTAGCACCTATGAAACAAAAGGATGTTAGAAGCTTCTTAGGACATGCCAGATATTATAGGAAATTTATAAAGGATTTCAACAAAATAGTTAGTCCATTGTATGCCTTATTAACTAAGGATACTCAATTTCATTGGACTGAAGCATGTGACAAGTATTTCCTACAACTTAAGGACTTACTTACTAAAGCACCTGTTCTTCAAGGACCAAAGTGGAGTTTTCCCTTTCACATACACACAAGTGCATCTGATTATGCCATAGGGCCGTGTTAGGACAGAAGGAGAATTCCATTGAGCATGCTATCTATTTCATCAGAAAAAATCTTCAAGGCCCAGAATTGAATTATACTGTCATAAAGAAGGAATTGCTAGCAGTTGTGTATGCTCTGAATAAGTTTAGGCATTATGTCACTGGCTACCAAATATTTGTTCACACTAACCATGCAGCAATAAGGTACCTTATGAATAAACCTGCCATTTCTGGAAGGTTAGCAAGGTGGCTACTGTTGTTGCAGGAATTTGATATCACAATTATTGACAAGCCAGGCAGGGAAAATGTGGTGGCTGATTTCTTGTCAAGACTTCAAACAGCTACACCTTCCACATTTGAGGTAATTGATGATACTTTTCCTGATGAACATCTATTTTATATCGCTGTTCGAACTCCATAGTATGTAGATATTGCAAACTACTTAGTAGCTAACAAGATTCCAGCTCACTTCTCCCCAAAAGACAGAAAGCTATTGATTGAAAAGAGTTTTAACTTTTCCTAGATAGCAGACTGTTTGTTCTATACTAGACTAGATCAAGTCATGCGTAGGTGTGTGAGGGAAGATGCGACATATGACATTCTGCATGCTTGTCATGATGAGCCATGTGGTGGGCACTTTGCATCTAAAAGAACATCAATGAAGGTGCTTAACACAGGGTATTATTGGCCCACTCTACACAAAGATGATGTAGCATATACCAAGAAATGTGACAGATGCCAACGAATGGGGTGACCAACAAAGACTGATGAAATGCCTCTACATCCTCAAGTGGTCGTCACCCCCTTTGACAAGTAGGGTATGGATTTTGTTGGGCCTATAGACCCTCCATCCAATGGAAAGTCCTGCATTTTGGTTTGCACTGACTATGTAACCAAATGAGTGGAAGTAAAGGCAATGACACATGCCCAAGACACCAAAGTTGTTGAATTCTTGTATGAACAAATTTTTACTAGATTTGGAGTTCCAAGGGAACTCATCACTGATCAAGGAGCTCAATTCACATCAACACTAATTACAACGTTGATGAATGATTATAAGATCAGGCACAGGAAATCAAGCCCATATCACCTTCAAGCCAATGGTCAGGTGAAGGTTACTAACAGAGAGTTGGAGGCAATCCTTACAAAAATAGTGCAGTTACACAAGAAGGATTGGAGCAGCTGTCTTCCGGAAGCAGTCTAGGCCTATAGGACAACCTGGAAAACAACTACTGGGTTCACACCTTTTGAGCTACTTTATGGCAAGACTATTATGTTACCAATAGAATTTGAACATAAGACCTTAAGAACTACTCTGCAACTAAAAATTGATCTTTCTAAAGCACAAAAGGAACACCTCCTCCAGTTGAATGCATTGGATGAGATGCGGAAAGCTGCCCTGCAACATACTGAAGCAGTACACCAACAAAGGAAGAAATGGAATAATCACCATATCAAAACAAAGCAATTCTCTGCCAATGATTGGGCCCTACTCTACGACTCCAGGTATAAAGAGAATCAAGGTAAGCTAACAACAAGGTGGCTTGGTCCGTATGAAATTGAAAATGTATTTGATAATGGTTCGGTACAGTTGGCAACAATCGATCCTGTCTACTTCAAACTGTTGGTTAATGGACACTATCTTTGGTTGTACCATAAGCCAACTTCAAAAGAAGAATTCATGAAGTAGTTTGTTTCCCTTGCGGCCAGTGATCTTCATGCAGCAAAGGGCTTTGGTCTTCTTCTTGCAGCATCTCTTTGAAATTATGTTGAACGTCCATTATAAAGGTTTTCTTTTTACAAAGCCACTTTCTCCATCACCATCCATCACCATCATTCACTCATTCCATTCGTCTTTTCTATGTCACCCATCCATGTCATCCATCTGTCGTACCACCTTCATTTATGGTTTCTTCTCAAGCGGTCATTTCCAGTTGTGCTGTGATATCTACCAACATCCATGGGCATTAGTTACAAGGTACATGATATTCTTTTTATTCATCACATCATTCATTCATTTTATTTATTCATTTATTGCAATATGTCTATCAGTCATTACTGCCAATTCCTCACCTATCCTTTCACACATACGTGGACACATGTCCAATCTTAATTAGGGGGCGAGGATAATTTGTTTCAAATTCTTTCATTTTGCTATTGCCATGTCTAGTAAAGACAATTTTTATCGTACATGCCGCCAAATGAATGCATGATTTTCCTAGATTAGCAAGTTAACTGCTTAATTAAGTAGTTCCTAAAAATCATTGCATGCAATTTTCTTTTATATCATTTCTAGTAAAGTAAAAAGGAAAAGAAGCCGAAAAGAAAGAAGCAGAGCAGAGAAAAGTGCTTTTCAAATATTCAGAAGAGGTTGAGATTTAATGGTTTTAATAGAAATGGTTGTGAATATGGGTGGTTAGCTAGTACGACATGAACCAGTGGCTCATGAAGCCTTAACACAAGACCCTCAAATAGTTCAGGCATTTAGTATGTGCAGATGGTTGAATTACTTTTTGACTATCGATTCCTTTGATGACGAAGCTGCTGGTGAATTTTTAAGAACTCTTTCTGAGGGAGAGGCTATAGTATGGGGTTTAGCAGTAGTAGTCACTAAGGAATGAATTACTGAGATAACATGGCTTCCTGCAGCTAGAGAATACTTTCCTTCAGGAAGGGATGTCATCTCTGTTAGGGCAGAATTCACATTGCCAACTAACAGACCCTTGGAGGTTTCAAAGCAAGGGTGCAAAAGGGTGTCACTGCCTTATCCATATTTGGAATATGCCTCCTTAATAATCAAGTACTTAACTTGTGAAGGACGTTTTTCTTATTTGCATTCCTACCATTTTAAGTTTTTAAGTCATATAAGGCACAGGTTAGCTATCAACGTCCCGAATTTCTTGTTAAATCTTTTGAAGCATAGTGCCTATGAAACTCAGAAGGGAAAAGACAATTCCATCTCCCATCATGCCCTTATTAAACTACTAACTGAGCATTCCCTGAGGGATGTATCACCCCTTTCCTAGCAAGAATTTGTTTCCTAGAAAGGGCTGCAGCCTCCTGAACCTACTAGAACACTGTCTGCACCACCCAAGAAAAAGAGAAAGAGAGTAGAGTCTTCAAGTAGAGAAGTTGAGCAAGAATCCCCTGTTTCTCCTACAACACCTAGTTCTGCAGCTGTTATAACTGAGCCCTATACCCAAGTTAAAACCAGGTCTACTACAAGGAACGAAAAAGGGAAAACAAATATAGGTGAACCATCTAGCACTGGGCATACCCTAGAAGAAAACCCTCAAACGAAGAAGCAAATATGAGCTACTTGGCTTTCTCCTACAACAACACCTGATGTCACCACAGTTTCATCATCCTCTCCTACTGATTTTCAAATCCCCGAGCAAGATGGGAAGAGAAAAGCTGCCAATGAATCTCCTTCATCAACTACATTACCTAGGAGAACTTCAACAAGAAAATGAAGTCAAACTACCCCACCCTCTTTTGCCCAACCTGAAATAATAGTCATTTCAGAAGAATCTGAGGAACTCATTCATGAAAATTCCCAAAGTATATCTAAGAATTTTCCACTCAACCCCTTAGAAATTCCTGATGATATATAAGAAGAAACAGGGGAAGTTGGGGAAGGACAGCAAGGTTCTAATAATGAGGGGAGAATGCCGAGTCTTGATGACTTGGTTGATGTAGTTGAAAGAATTTTTGAGGAAACATAGTCCCCTCCTGACCAACAACATGAGTTTGTCCTGCAGCAAGAACAGGAGCAATTTGAGCAGCCTGAGGCATCCAATGCAATTCTATTACCCTCTGAAGCATGTCAGGCACTAGTTGTGTATAAAATAGCATTACTAATCGAATACTTAGAATACCTTCAGATAACCCAGAGGCTTGTGGCACTTCAGACCTTGAGTTTTCACCTTCTGGCTAAAACTCAAATGCAGCAGAGTCTGTGGGAGGAAGATAATAAGAAGTTAAAGAAAGAGATTGAAAATCAGAAACACGAAATCCAGGAGGTGGAGGAAAAGATGAATGAAATGATGAAGGTGGAAGGGAAAGTCATGGAATGTAGGCCACCACCTAGACTATATGCAATGTGCCTCAAAGAGTAGTTTATGTAGTTTCAGTTAATGAGGATTTCTAAAAACCTTGACCCTGTTCCTAATTTTGCTAAAGAATTCTATGATACTTATCAAATAGCACCTAACTAGCTAAGGAATTCTATGTGTGAGTTTTATTTACATGGTTTATTAATCCCTTGTGAAATTGAGTGGAATCAACTTCTTTGTATAGGTGACATACATTTGTGATCAGTTATGTCCTGGGTAGCAAATGAAATTAATTATGGGAAACAATTTAAGGACTATGAGGAGGTTGAGCGGAAAGAACCTATTCCCTTAGATTAGAAAGCTCAGACCCCCAAAAAATTTTAAGGGCCTGGTTTTTTGTTGCATATGGTTTTTATGATCCTGTAGCAAACATAAGGATATTTGATCTTAGGAAACAAGTTTATGACGAGTTTAAAAGCCAACCATATTCATTCTAGAAGCTTTTAGCTTCCAAAAGTAAAACAAGATGGGAAATGCTAACAGTTGGTTTAAGGAAGTCTGAGCCCCATAGTCCCTTGAATTTAAGAGTAGCCATCAAGAGATCAGAAAGATATATGCAGTTAGGTCTTCAAGAAAGATTTGAATTGTGGTTGCCACTGACATTTAGACCTCCTACTTTAATGTGGCCACTGTATCCTTATGAAGCCACAGATATCAATGAAGACACAGAAGCCCGTAGATATGAAAGATGGCAGAATTGCAGGGGTTTCTACTACAGGTTTGGGACTGCACTACAGGGCCATGTGACTCCTATAGATTTCAGGGACACAACTAGGAAGATTAATACTGGAGGACCAGCATTAGCTAAAGTAGGGGGCAAATGATGAGCCCAGAATATATTTATAATTTGGATATCATGTTATAAGTTTTAAAAGCCCTTGCTCTCTTTTATGGATGTTTTAAACTCTGTGGTTATGAACTTTTCATGTTAATGGGTAGTATTCTATGGCAAGCATTCCTATATTCTTATAGTCTAAATATCTTAGTATGTCTATGATCATTACCCTGTTTTGACCTCCCAATTGACTGATACGATATATGTATTTTTTGGATAAGTAAGATGAATTGGATGCATGTGATTAATGAGGAATGTTGTGCTATTATGAGTGCATGCCTTCTTTTTCCTCTGTTGCCATGTGTTCTACAAGTTGTTAAAGCTGGTATGAACAAGTCAATGCATAGCAAAACACAACCTTGTGAAGAAAGCCATTTCTAGTGCACCATTGAAGGAGTCGTTTCAAGCGAGGATTCTTTGTCCAAGTCATTGGGAAGAAATCGAATGGATCATCAATCTAGGAAGAGTGGAGTTCTAGATTTCCTCTGAATCTGTTAAGCAGATAGACTTGCATTTATGAAGTTTGTTCCTCAGTCTTAGGTGACATTTATATCCACGTCTTTCTCTGTTAGTTAGTTAGTTAATTTTTTCTCTTTAAATAAAGGTTCCTCTTGCGCGAGTGAACGAGATGATTAAGAAGAGATTAGACTAGAGAGTAGAGATAGAATAGAGTGTAATGAGATTACTATTATAATGAAAAATAGAGCTTTGTATTAAGTTTTCTTATAAGCAAACAACCATGTATGTGATTCTGAATTATGAATAAGAAGCTGATGAAGTTTTGAGTTCCATTCTTGCATAGTTAGTTGATGCTTGCTAAGGGGGCCCACTTAGTAAGTATATGTAGTTAGTTGTTTACTTCCTATTATTTAACTGTTAGAATTTCATTCCAGTAAGTTTTAGTGCAAACTCAGTCTTGTATTGTTCCTGCAGCATAAGGAATCCATCCCTATGTCTGTTCCTGTAGCATAAGGCTAGTTCATGGTTTGTTTCCCAGTAATGGTTATTATGATTCATGCTTTAATTAAGTTATGCTTAAGTTAATCAGACTTTTGCTTACATTCCTGCATCAGAGTTAGAATTCCTTTCAAGCATTTACTTCTAGAAAGTTGTGGCTAAAACCGGTTCTTAGTGCACATACAGTGCCGCTCCATTTCAAGTATATGTTCCCTGGTTTGACAAGTAAATGAGTGACCATGAGAAGATGTTAGTCACTTGCTGGAATGTCCAATTCCCAGGTTAGGATTTTCCATGACTTCTATATCCTTTTGTGGGCGCAACCATTTTTTCCCCTTCCACCAAATTGCAGATTTTATTGTTGAGTCTCTATTGTATTATGGAAAAATCGCCCTTTCTTGAGGGTCGTACCATTTGGGAGTGCATTAGGATGCATGCAAATTAAATGTGTTGTGTTTGAGTTGGTCTCTTGGTTCTATCTTGGGCACCTTTAATATTAAACATGTTTGCACTTGGTTTCATGGGATTCGGGTAAAAATTGAGTGAGTTATCAATAGTTGAATGAATTTCTGTGTTGTTGATTCTGTAGTTTCATTGCAGGTCTGCATAACTAGATTGATAAAAATGGGGTTTGGGAGTTGAGTTCAAGTCCGAGAAGTCTAGAAGAATATAGGGGAGTCCTTTACAATTATTGCCGCATGACAAATCTTCTAATCACGTGTGCTTGGTAGGCTCTTATGACATTGTAAGCTGAACAGTAGTACTGTTAGCAATTCTTCTATTTTTTGATCTAACTCTTGCTCTTTCCCATGGCTGTGGAAGAGACTAGCATGTTTAGTCTTAGTTAGTTTTAAATTTTTGTACCACCTACTGAAAAGTGGAAGAGGTTGGCTTGCCGCCTATTGAATTTTTGTAATGCATTGTTACATTTTGCTGATCAGCTGAGTCATCACAAGATCATGGATCCTCTGACCATATGCTCACCCCTCCTCCCATATCGGGTCTTAGGGCACATTCTTGGTTAGAGTTATCAATTCTGTCAATTTTTTAGTATTGCTAATGACCCCCTACGAGTATGCTCTCACCTTGCCCTTACTGGGATTTGGGTTGATCAGAAAGTCAAGGGTTCTTTTCAACTAGTTTATGATTGCACTAACGCTAATGGGTGTACTTAGTTGTGTAACAAAATGAAAAAATTGGTTGGGATATTTCAAGTTTAGGGAATAAAAATATAGTTATCTTCTCTGAGAACTCCTCAGTAGAATGGAGTTATTGAAACAAAGAACATAACAATTCAAGAAGTTGCTAGACCAATGATTATTGAGGCTGGTCTACCAGATGTTTACTGGAGAGAAACTATTCACACTATTATTTATGTATTCAATCAAGTTAAAGCAAGGTCCAATAGTACAAATACCCCCTATGAGGTGTGGTGTGGAAGAATTCCTACTGTTAAGTACTTCAAGCTATTTGGAAGCAAATTTTATATCAGACAAGATGAAGAAAATTTAGGGAAGTTTGATGCTAGAAGTGATGAAGGCATTTTTCTTGGATATTCCACTAGAAGTAAAGCTTACAAATGTTTCAATAAAATACTGAGAAATATTGTAGAAAGCATAAATGTCAAGGTTGATGAAGCAATGAATAATTCTATTAAAGTTGATGGATATGTATCTAATGAGCTTGATTGCATAAGGATTGAAGAAGTTGTGGAAGAAAATGAAAAGGATGAGCAAGAGAAGCATAATGAAGAAGAAGCTTTGTTGGTTTCCCCTAGGACACCTAAATATGTGAAAACAAAATATTTAGAAATGCATATCATTGGAGACAAGACAAATGGAGTAATGACAAGAAGCAAAACTGTTGTTGATGAGATAAATTTGTGTTTACTTTCTAATATTGAACCGAAGACTATAAGTGAACCATGTAAACATGAGCATTGGATGGAAGCTATGAAAGAAGAAATTATGTAGATTGAAAATAATCAAACTTTGAAATTGGTCCCTAGACTGGCAGATAAAAACATAATTGGATCAAAATGGGTATTCAGAAACAAGTTGAATAAGAATGGAGAATTAGTTAGAAATAAAGCAAGTCTTGTGTGTAAAGGCTACTCACAAGTAGAAAGCATATATTTTAAGGAGAATTTTTCTCTGATGGAAAGAATGGAATCTATCACAGTTTTCTTAGCATTTTCTATTCATAAATATTTCAAATTCTATCAAATCGATGTTAAGTATACATTTTTAATGGTGAGCTACAGGAAGAGGTCTACGTGGAACAACCAAAAGGAATTCAGTTGTCAAATCAACTAGATATGGTTTGCAGATTGAAGAATACTTTATATGGATTGAAGCAAACTCCTGGAGCTTGGTATGCAAGGTTAGACATGTATTTGATTCAAAAAGGTTTCAAAAAATGTACGACATATAGTAATTTATAATTAAAACTTGAAAATAAAAAAATATTTATTGTGGTTGTATATGTTGATGACATTATCTTTGGAGGAAATGAAACTATGTGTAAGATGTTTGGAGAAGAAATATAAAAGGAATTTGAGATGTATATTTTTGGAGAGATGAATTTATTTCTTGGGCTATAGATCAATCAAACAAAGAAAGGGATTTTTATTTCATAGTCAAAGTATTTAAGAGAGATGTTGAAGAAATTTGGTATGGATGGTTCCAAACTGGTATGCACTCCTATGGTGAATAGTTTCAAATTGAGTAAAGATGATGATTCAACTAAGTCTGATTAGAGAAAATATAGATATTTGACTACTACTAGATTAAATATTATGCATGTAGTATTTCTTGTGGTTAGATTTCAAGAAGATCCTAAATAAACACATGTTTCTATTGTTAAAAGAATATTTAGATATTTGAATAGCACTATGGATTATGGCTTATGGTATCCTAGGGATACTAACTTTACACTAAGTGCTTATACAAATGTAGATTCAGTTGGATGTGTAGATGACAAAGAAATAACAAGTGTGGCGCATTCTTTCTTGGTTGCAGATTGGTGGCTTGGTTGAGTAAAAAGAAAGATTTTAGTTTCCTTATCTACTACTAAAGGTGAGTATATTTTCGTTGTATCTTGATGTAAAAAATTTTTATGGATGAAATAGACATTGAGAGATATTAGAGTAATGTATGATGATCATATTTCTAACTTCTGTGATAATACAAGTGCAATTAATATTTCAAAGGATCCAATGATGCACTTGAGGATAAAGCATATATATTTGGTATCACTTCTTGAGAGAGAAGGTTATGAAGAATGTATTAAAACTTGATTATGTACCTATGAAGGATCAGATTGTTGATATATTTATGAAGGTTCTTCATAAAGATACTTTTGAATATCTATGGGAGAAGTTAGGAGTGATTTCCCCTCCCTTCTTGAACTAGATGCATATGGACATGCATCAGTCTAGTGGGTCTATGGATCTATATTTCTTTTGGATTGTTGTTTTGGTGGCTACCTCTCAGGGGGAGTAGGTAGTGTCATGTGTTGTCATTGAAACAGTATTGTGTTCTTAATTTCAAAGGGGAAATCAATGTAAAATAGTATTTTCCTTTGCCAATGATGTCAAAGGGTGGGATAAGGATGATGAGATAAGGAAGATGTGAAAAATATTATCTACTAAGGGAGAGAAATATAAATAAAATTCATGAGAAGTGTGTTCAAAGTTATTGTGTTGTCTTTGATGGATTTTTTACATCATATGTTGCCATCAAAGACAAAGGGGGATATTGTTGCAAGAATGAAGGTGTTGTAATTGATGTCAACTAGTTAACTAGTTATCAACTGGTTGTTGTTGTTGGCATTGATGTCATGGATGCAATTTATTCTTTGTATATGTCGAGGATATTGAGAAAATTATATGAAGAAAGGTTGCAGGTGTTTAGTGGTTGCTCTAGGTTTTTCTCCAGGATTATCTCCTATGTTTGTGTGGTTCAGATATGTTGATCATGGTTGTTAAATGTTTCTATATCTAGAGTTTTGACTTCTGATTCATTGTACAGTGTGAGTTATGTTCACCAATTATGAACTATGGTTTTCTATGTATTTGTCTGCGGTCTGGGATAAATGTAGTTGGTCTAGAATTATTTTTGGTTGAGTCTTATGACTTGTTGTTCAATATTTAAGTTTTTATTTTCATGTTGAAGATAATTTTGTTTTCTAGAAATATTGGATCGTATTAATGGTTGCATGTGCTTAATTTTTCTGTGTTTTACACTAGTTTGGTCGATCTTGTGTTAAAAATTTCTTTCAAAGTTCATAAAGCTTGTTGGGAATTATTTGGGTCCTCATCAAGCATGTGTCTAGGTTTCCCTCATTCTAATTCCACCCTAGAATTTTTTGGTGCTGAACTAATTTGAATTTAAATAATGGATGGTCTACTTTGGATATGTTTCAAAGTTGAAGATGGTATAAATACAGGATAAGATATAGGTGAAAGATGTACAAAGATATAAGTGAAAATAAATAAGGTGAATTAGATGTGAAATATTATGTATGTGATGCAAGTGTGGCAGATCAGTGCAAAATCTAATTGCTGAGTTTTTGAATGTAGTGATCCAAAGGTGTACTCTCCCATTCATTAATTTACACAAGTGGTTGAGAAAATTATGGTGTGAATCTCTATTGCATTGAGATTGTCTTCACTTTGTAACATATATATCCTATATTCTTTGTATTTCTACGGTAGTAATCCCTATGGTTGGTTAACCCTTGTTGGACAATGAGTCCTAATTCAAATAGTGAGTCCTAATTCAAACAATGAGTCCTGATTCAAACATCGAGTCTTGGTTTGGCAGTGAGCTTTTGTAATTGGTTTTGATATTCTTTATATTGTTAGCTAATCCTCACCATGGTTTTTCCCTCATTGGGTTTTCCATGTAAATCTGGTCATAATGTGTATGTTTGATGCTTTCCAGTTTCTGCTTTTACACTTAATATTTAATCATTTTAGTAGAGTAAAGGATTTGTGATTGATCTAAGTTCTAGTGAATGTTTTAAAGGTTAAAATTTGTTACAACTATTTCCTCCCCCCTCTTAGTTGTCTTGTTCAACATTATAAACTAAATGAAATGCATGAAATGATTCCAAGTA
Source organism: Sequoiadendron giganteum (assembly GCA_007115665.2). Taxonomy (NCBI): domain Eukaryota; kingdom Viridiplantae; phylum Streptophyta; class Pinopsida; order Cupressales; family Cupressaceae; genus Sequoiadendron; species Sequoiadendron giganteum. Next base: position 440,263,897 of record CM021104.1, read on the forward strand.
TAAAGTGGGACCTTATAAAACACAAAAGTTCAAGAAACACTTTAAGACACATAAAGGTAGCATACTTAATCGGTGCTTAAATGAATGGGGTCAGTTACTAGACAAAATTGATGACTTAGATACATAACTTAAAGGACTAGGATACTAGAGCCAGTAGTCAACAAGAAAACACAACAAAAGTGCAAAGAGTTTTGACGAGGTTTTAGGGTTCCTTCAAATCCCTAATGTATTATAAAAAACCCAAGAAAATATGACCACTTATCAAATTTTAACAAGTACTACTAGTGTCTGTAGTTGGGGATAACTATTTAGTAGAAACAATGTTAGGATTTATAAATCTTTAGGCATACTAGACAAAAAATGAGCAAAAATACCAAACAAGTGTCCATACTTTATATTAAAATAAAATGTGCATGGATATACCATGTCTTATGAGAATTAGGTTTTCAATCATTTTCTATGCACTAGAAATTCCAGAATTTTACCATCCAAATTTTACAAAAATATGAATTTTCACCATGATTATTGAATATGACATGGTGACCTATCTATATAGCTTGAAATTTTCCATTTTTCCCCTTATCTTGGAATCTAGAGTTCCAAATTAAAATTATGTCACCCATGATGAATTGTATTTATGATTCCTTCTTCTCAAACAATTATTTAACTTGTAGATACTTCTTTAGATTAGTTTTATATGCATATATCCTAGATTCATCCAATTCTATAATTTGATAGATTCTAACTGTCATGACATCATCAATATCTTCATCATACTCTTGAATGGATCTATAAATTAGTAATAAATTATTTATTTGAATCCTTGCATCTATTCCATACACTAATTTATAAGGAGACTTCCTTATGGCCTTCTTTATTATTATTTTTTCAATCCACAATGCTAGTTTTAGTTTTGAATTCCATGATTTCTTATTTTTCCCTGTTACTCTTTTTATAGTCTTCATCATAATTTTGTTAATACATTTTGCTCATTCATTCCCTTTTTGGTGGTATGGAGATGAATAAGATATATCAATTCCATAATCATAACAAAAGGTTGTAAAATCATAAAACCTTTAACACATAACACTATCCACAACCAATTTGGCATGAGTCTCAAACCTAATTACAATATTCTCCATGACAAAATCCATCGTAAATTTTTAGTAGTTTTCTTGGTAGGAATGAATTCTACTCATTTGGTAAAGTAATCAATTTTCGATGTTCTTAATGGTAAGTCACCAGAAATTTTAGTTTGCCTAATTTTTTTTGACATGCATCACATTTTCTTACCATTTTGTGTCTATCAAAAAATAGAATGGGCCACAAATAACCAAACCTTAAAATCTTGTGTGCAGTTTATTTTGCCATATAATGTCCTTCACAAAATCCACTATGCATCTCTTCAAGAATCTTAGCAACCTATTCTTCATTAACACATCTAAGTAATACACCATCTATATTTCTCCAATATAGATCCTCCTAGAATATGGAATAATTAATGGATTGCAACTTAAGATTTCTTTTCTAATTTTCATTCATATGTTCTTGACAAGACATATTCTTCAAACAATACAAAATATCTTTGTAGGAAGAATAAAATTGCAAATTGAACTCCTTCAGAGGTGTATCATCTTGTATTTGATTAATCTGACTTGCATCAAGGTTAGACTTAGTCATTGGATTAGATAAACCTTCCCTTCTGACAAGATTAATCATCTAGATGCCTATATTGAATTCTTGGATCTTATTTATCCATCTTCATCTTCTACCTATGACTTCTTCTTGAGTGAATATTTCCTTAGTTGTAGCACTAGGAACATAGGCAACCACTTTGGTGCCTACCAAATATGGCCTAAAATTATTCATATCCTTAACTAAATCATATGTAGGGTTGTTTTTGCATGATATCATACATCAATTTTGTTGATTGGAATGAATTTCTATAAAATGTAATTGGTTTCTCATAACCTTGATTTTTCTTGTAATAACATAGTAGCTATGGTATAAAAAGAGTTGAAATAAATAATTGGATTTTTTTTTTTAAATCAAGAGATTTGAGCAGTGGTTCTAGTTTAATAAACTCTTTAATATTATAGAAAGCTTGAATAGCTTCATCTCCCCAGATTATTTACTCTCGCTTCTTAAGAATTTTGAAAAAAATCCTAGTTATTTTTACAAAGTTGGTGACAAACCTCCTAACAAAATTAATTTTTCAAAAGAACGACTTGTTCCTTTTACAATTTTAGGTATTGGAATTTTATCAATAGTTTCAACCCTTTTAGTATCAATTTTGATCCCATCCTTTGACACAATATGGCTTACTAATTTTCCCTCTATAACCCCAAATGTACATTTCTTAGGGTTCAATGATATTCCATATTCAATGCCTTTGGAAAATATGTTTTCAAGATGTATACAATGGTCCTCATCTTTCTTGGAAAAATTAGTTAATTCATCTCGATACACTACCATTATTATATTAGTTAAATCAAAAAATGCGACATCCATAGCCCTTCAAAAAAATTCCCCAACATTAGTCAATCCATTTAATATAATCCTAACATAAGTAAAGGTACCCCATGATTTAGTAAAGGTAGTTTTTAATTACTTTGATTCATTTATCACTACCTGGTTGTATCTTGAAAAATCATCCATCATAAATAGTAACAACCAATTAATTTATATAGCATTGTCTCCATATTTTGCAGTGGATATTTGTCCTTTAATGAAGATATATTCAAATTCTTAAAATAACCACATAACCTTATATCTTCATTCTTATTTCTTTCTAGCACCAAGTTAGAGACCCAAGTAGAATACCTGATTGGATTTATTTAATTCCTCCTCTAAGTTTCATAATTTATTTTTGCATATTTGGTGCTAATTTTGGATTAATTGGTCTTTTCTTTTGTCTAAAAGGATTATCATCAGGTTTTAGATGAATATCATTCTAGAATAGATCCTTTATATAAGTTTTAGGTCATCATAAGACCATACAATGATATTCTTATAACTTCTTAATAAATAAATAAGCATAAGTGTAATCTTGGGATCTAATTTCTTCCTAATGTAGACTTTCTTAGGAAAATATTTTATGCTCAAATTTACTTCATCTAGATCACTTTCATGGATGAGGTTTGACTTAACAAAATACCTATTTGAATTATAAAAAAATCTTTCTAAGGCTACCAACCTATTTAATATTCTATTGGTTTTTAACTGAATAATTTATTTTTCCAAACATAGTTTATTTTCCATCCATAATTTCCACAAGATTTTGATAATCTATCTCTTTATTGTGTTATTCCTCAAAACATTATAAATTTTTTAACAAATCGTGATCATCGCTAAACATTTTATAGTTATATACATTGTTAGGTATTGATGTTATATTCAATATCTCAATGGAGGATATACAAATAAAATTTGTATCACTAAGCCATACTATAATATTTTCTAAGAAGTTAACCATTGTATTTTTTATTTTTCTATCCGATCTATAGAGAAAGCATCAAACGTTTCTATAGTATCCCATACTATAGACTTGTATTTTTTTAGTCTTTTATTCTTTGAAAAAAAAAATCTCTTGTTTGGGATACTACTAATTCAGAGTCTCCTAAGACTTTGAGCTTCTTAATTCCATGTTTCATTGACATATTCAGTCCTAGAAAAAGTTCTTCATATTCTTCTACATTATTTGTGTATTCAAATTTTAGTGAAAATGAATGCTTGAAGGACTTGCCATTTGGTGATATAAAAAAAACCACACTCCTGATCCTTTTGAGAAATTTCCATCAAAGAGAATTGTGTCATGAAAAAATGTATCCTTGACATTTTCGCTCATCTGGGCATTTCTTGTGGTTTTTGGCCTAGTTTTTCCTAGATTTAATGTTGTAATATGGCCAACATATTCAAATTAGGTCTTGAACCCTTGCAAATCAATAAGAATTATATGGTGTCTTACAAAGGTGTTGTGAAGTGTTGTAACACACTTTCATGATTTCCTAGGACCTTTTCAACATATTTCACCTGAATAACCTTTTTTTCTATCATTTACCAAGAATTATTTCAAATTTTTGTAAGGATTTGTAACAAACTCTCACACTTTGCTAGGATTTTCATAAATAATTTGACCCTTTCATATGTTTGAATGGCCCTTTAATGCACTTATAGGTCCTACTTAAGTGTGTTTCAAAAGATAATATCATTAAACAACATTAATTACACTTTAATTCTTAGCATCCATTTAAAATTTCATAAGTGGATTAAGTCGTCACCTTGGGTGACTTAGTCCCATTTGGTATAAAAATCAAATTTAATCCAAAAATATGGTGGGATATTGTCTTATAAACCCTAAGATCGGCCTGTGATGAGGTATTTTCAAGAAATTAGGGCACATCATGTATAAATAAATGGTTTTCCCCTCATTTTTCATCTCCTAGAGTCTTCTACCTCCTATTCTAATCTACTTCATTCTTCTCAATCAGTCATCTCTCATTCTTCTCAAGCAAGCTAGGGTTTTGCATTCTAAGTCATCAAGCAAGCATTCAAGGAAAAATTCTTCAACCATTGTTACAGCAACTCAAGATCAATCACCATGGAAAGTTTCTAACTCCATTATTTCATGCTTCGTTATCTTGTTTCTCCATTTGATTTAAATATCCAAAATGGGTTTGACCAAGGAAAACCCCCATGCCCTCACATCCAACATTTATTTCTCTCTTTGTGTGATTTGTAGGTAATGTTTGCAGATTTATCAAAGATCAAGGTGTGAAATGTTGTCAACAAATTATCAAATCCCTTCAAGGTTTTCAAAACCATAAAAGAGAGTGGAGAACACCTATAGGCCAAAAATCAAGGTTTTTGGTTTGAATACTTGGAGGAGCAAAAGTGCAAGTTGAGGTCCACAGATTCCCCTTTCGAATCTTCAAAAAAGAAAAAGTGGACACTTCCCCCAGTTGTGGTGACATAGTCCCACTGTGGAAAAAATTTCAAAGATTTTTGTGGATCCAGATACCCTTTTGGTTGAAACAGGCCTCGATGTAGTTTTCCAGAATTTGCCTGAAACTAGACTAAGTCGCCTAGTTTGGCACAAGTGTCCCACCAGCCATAAAAAATAGATTTTCTAGAATTCTAAGTGAATTTCAAGTCTTCACTCCAGCCTCTATCATTTTCAAGGTGCACTCTTTCTATTCACCCATTTTATCTTGTTCTACATTGTATTCAATTCATCTTTTTACATATCATTATGTGTTTTCAAACATACTCCTTTTTCTAGGTTTTTGCATTAGCATTTGATTTCCTTTATTCATTTACAACATTTATATCATTGCATTTAGTACATATTAAATCATATTATCCCTAATTCTTGAATGAACTTCCAATTTTTGGGTGTGAAAGACCTCTCTTCTTTTAGGTACAAAATCCCTAGAAGTGCAAGAGAGCATCTTTCTCCTAAAATTTATGGTTCATTTTGGTGAACCCAACATGAGAATAGTTTCCTTTCTAGTTTAGATTACTTCATCACCCTAGAATTATTTTACATTGAATTTTGAATTAGTTAAGTTGCATTCTAGGGTTTCTAAAATTTGGCATTAGTGAAAGTGCATATAGGTTGCATTTTTGCATCTTAAAACATTAAATATTTCTAAAATTCTACATTTTCATCTTAGATCTACATTTTACAACACAGAAACCATCAAAATCACTCAAAAAAATTTCCAAATTCTAAAAAAATCTCCAACAAGACTAATTTCCCACCTTGGGCAACTTAATCCCTTTATGCCCCTGAAACATACTTTTACAAAGCTGAAAACCCTATTTTTAAGCTTCTATTTGGTGCCATTACTTATCTATATCAGTTGGTTGAGTTTTTGTAACATGGATTTCATTATATATCTAGCCTACTCATTTTATGCATAGTGTAATAAAAAAATTACCTTCTTTGAAATCTAAAAATTGCATTTCATTTTAAGTCTTTATATTGCATCTTAAGTTTGCATTCATTATTGTTTAAAAATGTTAGTTTCAATATTTTCCAAAAGTGCAAAGAGAAATTTACTACATAAACATTATAGTCATTCATTCAATAAATTCCCTAGTTATAAGAGTTTCTTAGCGTAGGAGAGTGAAAATGATAATACTTGACTTAAACTTACACCCTCTCCTATCTCTCCTATTTCTATGGATGATGTGATAGAAGATCATACAAACATAGATAACCATGGTAATCATATTTTTCCTTCTCACGATACCTCTTCTTTTAAAGATGAGGGTATCTTGGCGAAAGAAGATCCAATCATCGATAATCATAGCGATCTTGCTTGTCCTTCTCCTCATCCCCTTAGGGAAGATATTATAGAAAATGAATATGAAATCATAGACACATTCCTTAAAAATTTCATTACCTGATTTCCATTCTCCTTTGTCTTGTGAAAGTGATAAGACTCTTAGATTTCCCCTCTCACCTAAGGAAACCATCATTAAGGAAGACAATTCAACCATTTATTATTCCCCTATTTGTGAATAAGTCATTTTAGAAGAACCAACCTTTGATTGTTAAGAGCAGTTTGTTTATAGTACTCCTATAACCCTTCCTCGTAGGGAGGATATCATGCTACACGATAAGGATAGCATTGAAATTCATAATATTGTATCCTTAGAATCACATGAAGAGACAATATTAGCCTTTCACTTGCTCAAAGATGTTAATATTATTCAACCTCAACTCATCCTCTACCCACCATCACACAAACCTCCAAACAATTTTGAGCTCATCCTTTACCTTCCTAACAACAATGTTTCACCCACACATTACAAAAGAAACAATCCTCACCCACAACAATCAAGCTTGACACCTTTATCTTTGCCTAATCCAATCTTTCCTCAAGATCCTTGATTAAATTCACTCATTAGGGAGTATGATCTTGTTGAAAAACTAAGAAATACTCCTACTAAGATATCATTATGGGATCTTATTCAAGCCTCCCCTCACTACCACAATATGATGCAAAATTCCTTACAACAAGTTCCTATCCCTTCTAATGTGAAACCAAATGACATAGCAGCTATATTTCAAGGAATAAATGTTGATATTGTTTTTCAACAAAGTGAGCTTCCTCCTTTTAAAGTGTAAAAAAAAATGAAGCTTTCATAATAATATCTCAATAGAAAAGAAAAGGGATCAAGAGAACTCTTGTAGACACCAGCTCAACCCTTAATGTGTGTAGTGTGAGCCTTTTGGATAGGCTTGGATGATAGATCAACCATTCAGCCTTATTCTTTATCTATTAAGGGGTTTGATAATGTCACAAAGCAACTGCTTGGTGTGGATACTTTACCTCTTATAGTTGGAATGGCCACATTAGAAACACCGATCCATGGTATGCCTCAGGAACTTTCATATAATATAATCTTAGGAAAACCATGGATTCATGCAATGAATGGGGTGCCTTCCACTCTTCATCATAAAATGAAATACATCTACAACAACCAAGTGCAAATACTTGAAGTTGAACCCAATCCAAATAGTTTTTTAAAAACAAAGAATCATTTGAACACATTAACACCAACCACACAAGTGGAACCCACACAACATACTGAGAAAATCATGAAGCTATTAGATGATGATTGGGGTTCCTTGGACTTCACACAAACATTACTAGGAGAATACAAGATCATACACAAAGACTCTGAAAAGGGAACTGTAGTCTTGTCAACACAAGACTCGATAGATCCTTCACAAGCATCCACCTCAACCACTTTAGAAAAAGAACCAAACAAAAAACAATAACCTGATTCAAACAACCGAACCAACTTTATAGAAAAGGTTATGCACTTATGAAATAAATTGGTTATATTGGAAAATGATGCGGTGCTAGAGAACAAGGTATCCACAATGCTATCAAGCCTCATACACAAACAAAAAATCATGGTCTTGATTATTTTCCTTTGATAAAAATCACCAAGCCTTCACCTCCCATGAAAACCATCACCACACAACACTCTTCTAGACCAACCTTAGCACTAGTGCATCTTGAGTTGCTGGACACTAGTGGTCTCATAAGTGATCCTTTGCAACACTCGAAACAAACAAATAAATCTTCCCTTAATGCAACATCATCTCTTAACATAGTATTGATTTGAATTTTACACACTCCTCTAAAGGAGCATACAAAATCTAACAATATATAGAGCCTTGTGTAGGTATGACATCTTGTACTAAGCAAGACACCTCTTTTTCAAAAGATAGAGGAACACCTTCTACCATTGATCAAGTAGGTATCTTCTTGAGATTCCTCCAAGATCATTTGATATCCCTTCCTTTGTGAACCCGAAATAAATTCTATTCCAAGAATTCCTTTTGCACCTATCACCGAATTCATTGTCATTTTACTAATAAATTTAAGGCCTTGACCAGTAAAATCCAACATCTTAAGGAGCTTGTTGCTCTCCCTTATGTGGGAGGACCTACTTCCTCTAATCGATACTGATTTTTATTCTACCTTACATCTCATCAATCCTTTCGGCTCACTCTTGTCCTGCACTAAGTGGGGGCAAGGGGTTAGGTAGCCTTCTCCTTGTATTTCACTTGTCATTGTCTCTTTTGACCAGTTGTTAACCTTTCATGACCATATAAGAGAAATCTTGGGATGTGAACGACATGTCTTAAGTTGACTCACATGCGACATACTACCTTTTTCATGGCGTAGCTTATAAAAAACATATGACTTGGCATAGGGATTTCCGAATAAGATCTCATGTCTCCTCCTTTTACTTTAAATAAATTGCTCACAGTAATGGTGTTAGTAACCACTTTAAAGTGGGGGCATACATCCACACTCACATTTCACTATGTGATTTTCTATTTCTTGTGATTCCCTCTCTTGGAAACATTAGGTACAATGTTTCTCAGGATGAAAAATTGCACTTATACTCTCTTGGAAACAATATGAAACCATTTGAATTTCCCCTCTCTTGGATACATTATGCATGATTTTCCTTAATATGAGACCTTGCACGAACTAAGAAAATCCCTTTGAACATTCCTTACACTATTACAAAGTCATTTTATTTTGTGGTGCCTTATAAAAGTTATCAAGAGGTATAAATTTGGTATGGTTTGAGCAGGAAGCCCAACTAGCAGCATGAATTTTCCCATAGACACCTACATGTGTGTGAGTACATATTGTCCATGAGTGTATGTTTCTCACCTTCTTGGACTTCTCACTTGGCGGACAACCAAGAATTTTTTCGCCTTAGAGTGAGTATGCTTTTTTTGGACAAACAACCTAGATCTGATCCACAACTAGATGGAAAAATGGTCGAAGCTTGATCCACCTTTTTACTTTTGTTCTTCTCTTCATTCTAGTTCTTGTCATTGCATGATCAAGTATCTCATTTTTCTGCAAATCATTCACCCTTGTGCGTGTCCTCTTTTTATTATGTTGGTTTGACTTAGGATCTTGGATCCTGGGGACTTGCACATTCTCCTTTGATATTTGTCATCCTTTTCCATCCACATTGAGACAATTGGACCCTTTTCTTGAATGGCTACTTTAGTGTGAGTTTGAAGAAAGTTCATCCTCTCACTAAAGTGAGGGCTAAATGTGTCCTTGACGTTTTCGCTCATTTGGCCCTTTCTTGTGGTTTTTGACCTAGTTTTTCCTAGATTTAATGTTGTGATATGGCTAACATATTCACATTAGGTCTTTAACTCTTGAAAATCAATAATAATTATATGGTGTCTTACATATGTGTTGTGAAGTGTTGTAACACACTTTCATTCTTTTCTATTTCACCTAAATAACCTCTTTTTATCATTTACCAAGCCTTATTTTAAAGTGTTGTAAGGAGTTGTAACAAATTCTCACACTTTTCTAGGCTTGTCATCAATAATTTCACCCTTTCTTATGTTTAAATGACCCCTTAATGCACTTATAGGTCCTACTTAAGTTTTTTTTGAAATACAATCCTATTAAACAACATTAATTACACTTTAATTCTTGGTATCCACTTAAAATTTCCTAAGTGGACTAAGTTGCCACCTTGGACGACTTAGTCCCATTTGCAATAAAATTCAAATTTAATCCAAAACTCTAGCAATATATTATCTTCTAAACCCTAAGGTTGGCCTGTGATAAGGTATTTTCAAGAAATTAGGGCATGCCATGTACAAATAAAGGGTTTTCCCCTCATTTTTCATCTCCTAGAGTCTTCTACCTCCTAGTATAATCTACTTCATTCTTCTCAATCACTCATCTCTCATTCATCTCAAGCAAGCTAGGGTTTTGGAATTCTAAGTCTTCAAGCAAGCATTCAAGGGAAGATTCCTCAACCATTGTTTCAGAAACTCAAGATCGATCACCATTGCAAGTTTCTAACTCCATTATTTCATGCTTCATTATCTTGTTTCTTCATTTGATTTAATTATCCAAAAGGGGTTTGACCAAGGCAAACCCACATGCCCTAGCATCCAACATTTCTTTCTCTTTTTGTGTGATTTGTATGTCTTGTTTACATATTTATCAATGATCAAGGTGTGAAATTTTTTCAACAACTTATCAAAGCCCTTCAAGGTTATCAAAACCCTAAAAGAGACTTGGAGAACACCTATAGGCCGAAAATCAAGGTTTTTGGTCCGAATACTTGGAGGAGCAGAAATGCAGGTTAAGGTTCATAGATTCCACTTTCAAATCTTTAGAAAAGACAAACTGGAAACCTCCCCCAATTGTGGTGACTTATTCCCACAGTGGAAGTTTTTCAGATATTTTTGCACATCGGGATACCCTTTCGACTGAAACAGGCCTCGATGCAGTTTTCCAGAATTTTCCCAAAACTGGACTAAGTCACCCAATTTGGCACAAGTGTCCCGCCAGGCATAAAAATCAGATTTTCTAGAATTCCAAGGGAATTTCCAATATTCACTCTATCCTCTATCATTTTCTAGGTGAACTCTTTCTATTCACCCCTTTGATCTTGTTCTACATTGTATTCAATTCATCTTTCTGCATATCATTATGTATTTTCAAAAATACTCCATTTTCTATGTTTTACATTAGAATTTTATTTCCTTTATTTATTTCCATCATTTAGATCATTGCATTTAGTACATATTCAATCATATTTTCCCTAATTCTTGAATGAATTTCCAAGTTTTGGGTGTGAAAGACCTCTCTTCTTTTAGGTACACAAATCCTAGAAGTGCAAGAGAGCATGTTTCCCCTAAAATTTGTGGTTCAAGAATAAATGATAAGCTATCCATTTGTGTAGGATCTTCTATCTCTTCAACCAATGCTTTATTTTTTCTTTCCATTTGATAAATGTCAACCATAAAATTGTCAATGTCAATATCAACAAAATAGATCTAATCATCACATTAAATATCTTCAACCAGGTTTGGAAATCATCTTTCCCTATTTATTTTTATATTTTTCCATTGATGGGAATTATGACATATAAAAAATCCAACTGCATGCTTCCACCTACTCTGAAAACCCATTTTCTTGATAACAACATCACATATTCAGGTGGAATTTCAACCGTTGTGACATTCATATTGAGATCCTTTTTTGGAAATATAAAAATTTTGAACTCCAAGTATTTATAATCTCAATCATTGGAACCTCTCTTGAATCCATTAAAATATCTTCCACATGCTTTATCAAATTGTAATCCTAACTTATCCATTATATTTAGAGGCGCAAAATTTGTGGAGGCACTTGTATCAATCATGTAGTTTTTTTATCAAATTATCATTTATCAACAAAGAAAAATAAATGAATCAACTTGAGATGGGAATATGGTCAAGGTTGTGCCTAAATATACTTAATTCACCTTGATACACTATTATTTATCTTTATCTCAAGTTTATTAGTTTTTTTCTTTCTCCAACTAAAAATTGACTTTCTTATTCTCAACATATATTTTAGAGGCACTAACAATCAAAGATAATGCTTTATCTTTATGCTCTTCTATTCTAATCATTTCCAATAATGAGACATAACTCTTAATTTTTTATATGACTTGTGTCATATCAATTTGAGTATAATTAAGTATATTGTAAACCAAAATATTAGACAAAATAGGATTACTGACCTTTCATTATTTGCCTTGAAGATTTTATTTTTGAGTAGTCTTGGTGTTAACCTTTTTTTATTCTTTCTTATTTTGATATTTTATTTGATGAGTAGAAATACAACTTTATTATCATATGATTTATGACCCTTTTCTTCTTTTTCTATGCTTTTACCTTTCTACATAGTTTATTCATTTCCTTTTGCACGGTTTTGACTTTCCTTTTCATTTCTACATTTTTTAATAAAAAGACTAACAACCTTACCTTAACCAACAGTATTTTATTTATTCCTTAAATAATAGTTGATTTTGACTTGAGCAATATAAGTAGTAGTCAAGGCTCTAATTTTTTCATTTCATGTTCTTCTTAATTTTATATCATAACCTAATGATTCAAAACCATACACAAAATGATGGTGTTCCTCAGCTTCATCATTAGAAAAAACTTGTTGGTGGTATCTACTATTTATGTGTATCAAATCATCATTGTCAAGCTCTACTCCCTCTTCTTCTAAATAATATTAATCCATGTTCCCAAAGTATAAACTTGTTGACAATATATTTACATCTAGATTTTCTTCATAATGGGCATCATTGTAGTCATCACATGTTATTATCCGATCCTCAAATGACTATACTACTATGCATTGTGAGGGTGAATGAGGTAATTGGAATACCAAGCACCATAATTTATTCTCAATAACATTTTCACCTAGCCTTTTAAGATAATTTTGTGTTTCCATAGTTGGCACACCTTTTTGGTTATGTTACACATGTTTTCCATTATGCCAAGTAGTATTATAGGTCAGATGTGATAACTTTGGAATTCTAGCCTATTTTTGGTAATTTTTCCTCTCATGAGGTAAACCGTTCTCATTTTTAGCTACATTGTAGTTGATATATTTAAGAGAACACATCAATTTATCTATCTTATCTTTAGAATTTGACACTTTATTTTGATGTCCTTTTGGATTTAGCAATATCTTGACATCATCCCTTTTATTCACCTTTCCTAATTTTTTTTGTTATTCTCAATATGAGTTACAATTTTAAAAGCCTACCTCAATGAAAGAGGATTCATATCTCTCAATTCATGCCCCCATATTTGGGTCATATTCATCAGGTCTCATGTATGCAGGAATATTATTAAAATCCCTAGCGAACCTATCATTGAAATCAAATATTGATTCATTGTAAACCTTATTGATGTTGGTAAAATAATTTATGGAATATATAGGATCAATTTTGTCCCCATACTATTCTCTGAAAAACCCTCTTGAATTCCTCCCATGAACCTATACTTGCATATAGTAAAGTTCTATACCAATTTTTGGCTTCATTAGTTAAATATTGCATGAAAAACTTCATTACTACATCTTCATCTTCTAATTGAAAGTCATCCATTAAATTTAAGAAGGATTTGATGTGATCCTCACCAATCACAACATTATTTCTAGAAAATATTTCCAATAAGGACCTTCATTAGAAAATGGGTTTGGATATCCAAGGATCCCAAAAAGGACCATTTTTCTATATCTTTTAGCCTGTAAAGGCCTTCTACCTTGAACATTTCCCATCACTAGGTTTGGTTGAGAATTTTGATTAACATACACATTTTATTACATGTTTGGATTTTGTTTCATAAAGACATGTTATGAGGGAACATGAAAATGGTGTGGAAAAACATTTTGAGAATTTAAAAGGAACATTTTGTTAAAAACATGTGTCAGTAGAACATTATGTTGGATGTGAAGTGCTACCCATTTTTCACCTACTAGTTCAAAAGGCTAGAGTTTGTTTTAAACTAAGGAAGACAAGGTACATTCTATCATCCTTCTTCATTACATTCAAATGCATGAATGAAAAAATTTAAAACATTGCAACTACAGACCATTACATTCATACATATGCATGTAATATAGAAAGACATATATTCTTGAAAATGTAATCTTTATTGAATATGATAAGGTACATGTGTCTCGCACAATAAGCCGTGAGACTGAATTTTCTTTGATGCAAATAAAGATAAGTTGATACATGAATAAATGAAGGAAATAAGCATGTAGAAGGGATGACCAGTCATTGCCTGAATGACTGGTTGAGGTGTTTCTCGCTTTGATGTTGTCATCGTTGCTTGTCCTTCCTAGTACCCATGCCCACCTATTCCTACAATAGTCAAGCAATATGTTAGAGTTATACTCTAAGCAACGAAAATTCATAATCATACATGATCATTTATAGTATCCACCTATGCATGAATCAAATTATCTCCATGAACATCAAAAGAACAATGAATGCCTCAGGTGTCTAGGAAAACCATTTGGTCAATGTACACACACAAGATAGTCATTTTTCCTAACTTGTTTGTTTCATGTGCAGCTATAGGTGCAGATATAACTTAAATCAAATATGAGCGGAGTAAAATGTGGCTCCCATAAGGGTAGAGCCTAGCTCATTCAATGTTTTCAATATGAACATCATGAAAATTTGTTTTGTGTTATGCAGTTCTTTGCAAAATTAATTACAATATGCATTATTAGTGCAAATGAATTCAGTGTTACAAGTTATTGGAATATCAGTTGAATGCATTGTTCTCAAATTTCAAGAAGAACATTATTTCATCTACAGGATCTCTAGTGTTTGAGATCAAGTAACTCAGAAATGGAATGCAGTCATGACTATTTTACAACAAAATATGCAAAATTATAAAAGTTCTTTTCACATAGAAAAGTAAATCAAAATCATCATTGGTGCAAGCTATAGAGAGTATGATTTTCAGAATTTCAGTGATGTACGAGATAGAAAAGCCAGAGGTGCATTACCCATAGAATGACAGTGTAGGGTATACACCATATGCATAGTTTTCAAAGTGTTCTACAGGTCATCATTCATGTATTACATTGAAAGTTGGAATGATAAATCTGAGAAAGTGCATAATCATAAGAGCATCGGCAGTTAATAGCAGAATGAAAGGAGTATATACATATAGAAAATGCATGAAATGTACATAAGGGAGAGCTTGGTTTTTGCAATGCGTACAAACCCACTTGGGTTTTTGTTTTTGAACCCAGAATAGCTCATGGAGGTCGACCATTGGTGAGATAGTGTTTCTTATGCCTGCAGTAAAAGGTAAAAGCTCAAACAACATATAATGGCATCCAACCCAGAAAATGTCACAAAGCAGCCCAAATTATGAGGGACAACATTTGTAATCAGCTTTGTGAGGTATCAGATGTGAGATAATCATAAGAAGTTCATGGAGTTCGGCCTGTGATATGTATTTTATCACCAAAATATAAAAATGAAGAGATATTCACCCAAGAAAACTAATACCCAGCTGTATGAGGTGAAACCCTTGACCAGAAATACACTCCATAGGGTTGCACACATGAGCTTTAAAAAATTAAAAGATATACAGCTATAGAAGTAAGCTCAAGCAAAAATCAAGAAATAAATGATAGTATATCAGAATTTATCTATGGTTGCACCCAAGACATAGGAAAAACACATGGCCATACACAACAGAGATACATAATTCTTCAAATATGCAAGGAAGTTTATATTTTATGTGTAATAAGGTCTGAGTAATATATAAGGCACAATAGAAGAACAAAAAACATATTTCCTTGTTAAATAATAGTACATAGCCCACGACCATGAGGGAAAATGCAGAGTTTTGCATGAGAATGTTTCTGATGGAAAATGTAAGAACAAGAAAAGAAGCCATTAGAAGAGGCAAGGGAGGCCGTGGCCTGTAAACATGCACAAAATTCTTCAAACGTAAGAAATTTCTAGATTATTGGACTTACCATGATGCAGGCTTTCGAAGACCTTCATGATCATCAGCAATGAAATCAAAGACACAAAGTTTTCTAGATGGCACGGCTAGGGTTTCTTTCTCATGGCGGTGCTCTTCTTGAGAAGCAAGTAAAATGTGAAATGAAATGAATATCTTTCATTTCATATTAGGGTTAATTCCCTAAAGGGTTCGCTTGAGGAAGGCATTATTTTTGCCTAAGTTTATCAAACTTTATTCATTCTTTAAGAAGGTTGTGGAATTTTATTATGCCTTTGATTTATTTTTAAAGTCTTTAGATTGATTAAGACTTATGATCCTAGTCTTTTATTTTAGACTTTTCAAAATTCACACTCTATTTTAAATTGTAATATTTATTCAAAGTGATGAGTTATGAATCATGTTTGAATAAATAATATCATAAAATGCAAAAGCTAAAAACCTTTGACATTTTCTTCAAGTAATGATCTAGAGGATCTTAATTGCTTTTGAGAGCATCTTGGAGAAGTTGCTTTCAGTTGCCAACATGGGGAGGGTATCTAGGGATTGTTAGAGAGGATTCAGGGTTCGTATTTGTCTTCTCTCAAATAGTTTGGATGCTTTTATTTTCAGTTGGACTACTTTCAGAGGTTGTTTTGTTGAGTCATAGGGTGTTTAATAACTTGGGAAGACTTTTTCCATGTTTTTGGCTTCTTTTGGAGGGTGGAGTGTGCTATTTTGTAGGCTATTTTCCTAGATCCGACCCATGGAGGTTGAGAGTTATACTTATGAGTTTTGAAAATAATTTTTAGGGAATTCTTCTGCATGATATGACAAACTTTTCTTGGAGTTCCAGTACCAGTGTTTTTCTCTTTTTGCAGTTGTAACTCATGATATTTTGATGAAAACCTTACAGCCACTTTGATAATTCAAGAGTTTCTGGGACCTACTTTGGAGTTCATTTTTGTATTCTTTTGTTTTCAATTTGATGTTTCATGCTGAGATTTCTATTAATCCTACATGTTATGTCTTGGAATTGTGTCTTAAGTGAAAATTTTGCAGCTGAATAGGTTATAGATTGTGAAAATTTATCTAGTTCAAGCTTGGTTGTAGATTGTGAAAATTATCTCTTTTCCTGCTAATTCAAAGCTCTAAACTAGTTTAGTACCTATCTATGAAACATTTTTATGCAATTGCTTACTTGCCAAAGTTGTGTTTTAGTGTGCTCAGTTTTATTAGCTTCACTGTTATGTGTTGTTAAGTCAAGATATCATTATAATTTTAGTGTATCACCTTAAAAACTTCAAATACCTACTTATTTTATTGTTCAAGTTTCTTTTCCTATCCTTTTACCTTTCAAAATTTCCAAGTTTTGAGTACTTTCAGGTGATTATCGAAATAGGAGCTAGTCTAGAACCTAGAGATTTCACTTCATTCCAAGTGTCTCACGTAGGAGTGAATCCCATGTTTTACAAAAATTGTTGAAGCTTGTCAAATTCAGTATCAGGTGAAAATTTTGGTATCTAACAATTTTTGCATGCCCGTTGGGACAAAGTCAAAATTTATTTTTTATTAAATCTTGTTGTTTTGATATGCTGACAGTGAGCTAATAGCCTTTCAGATGTTTTTTTTAGCATATATGGCGACTCTGTGTGGAGAAAGAGATCAATGCTTTTGTTTATATGAGAAGAATAGAAACCAGAAGCTCAAAATCTATGGAGTTTTTGCATTTAGCTCCTCCAGGAAGAAGAGGGAGAGCTCTCAAAAGGATTGTTCATTCCCCTAGAGTTCAATCAACATCACCTGGTGTTGGTGATAGGGTATTTTTTTCATACGAAAGAAGAAGGAGAGACCCTCTTGTTAGGCATTCTATATCACCTATTGTTAGAACAGAGCCTTCCACCTTTTCTTTTGGGACATTGAATTTTTCAACAAGTGGTAATTCCGCTGCAAAAAGTTCAAGCTCTACTTCAGCAAGCATATCAACACATTCCAGCTCAATGGTAGTACCAACAACCTTTTCTTTTGTTCCATTCGACTAGGGTAGTCCCCTTAATCTAGGACAACATAATGATATTCCTTTGGCGGTATTAAAGGGACTGCTAGAATTCACTGGAGAAGGGAAAATAACACCATTTGAACATATAAGAGATGTGGCAACATTGTGCAATGTGCATCACATAATGCAAGAGAATGTAGCTATGAGATTATTGCCTACATCTTTTAAGAAGAAGGTGTTGGAATGGTTCAGGAGCTTTCCAGTGGCCTCTATTTCAACATGGGATGAGCTTGGTGACCAATTTACCAGATTTTTTGAGGAAAAATCTGATCACTTATCTTTGGTAGAGCAGTTAACAACTATAAAAAGAGCTCCTCAAGAGAAAATGATGGATTTCAACATCCATTTTCAGAAGACCTGGAACAGGATACCTGCTATGGTAAGGCCTTCTACTGATTATGCTTTCTTGTACTATTTGAAAAGTTTAAATAGTGATATCTCACTCATGATATAGTCCATGGGGGGTACTTCTTTACCTCAGGCTTATAGTATATCCATTAGGGCATAAAATAGCCTCATTCAAGCAGGTAAGATAGCACCTAGGACACCTTTGCCCTACTTTCTTGATATACAGTCAAACATGCCATTACAAATGCCACCTTTAGCCCCTTTACCTGATGTTTCAATGTTACCTACTATTGTAGGTCATGGAGTGTCAGCTGTAGGGTTGTCAAGTGAGTTGCAAGAGATTAAGCCTGGTCAATAGAAAATAGAAACTATTTTGCAGACTATGGGAAATGAGTTGATCAGCATGAAAAAATAATAGCAAGGGTCAAGGCCAAATTTTCAATAGTAGAACCAATAGCAAGGTCAAACTGTAAATCAGCCTTATCAAAGACAAGGATATCAGTATCAGCAAAATAGGAAACCCAATCAAGGTGGTTATCAGAGGAAAAATTTTAATCAGAGACCATTCGTACCATATAACCTAGCTCCTCTTAATGCTACCAATCCAGTCAAGGATATAGTCCCATCTCAAAATAACTTTACAGCAGAATATGAATGGTGTTATCCAGGTAATCAAGCACATAAACATGCTTTATGTTCAAATGGGGTGATTAATCATGCTCTTATGGTTTAGAACATTGTCATTTCTCAACCACATATACCTGTTGGCATACTTGACCAACAACCAGATATACATTCTAATGAGACTTCATTTCTAAACTGGCAAGGTGAAGAGTTTTGTGGTGTGAACAATGATTCACAATTGCAACTAACACATGAACCAAGAAAAGATCTCTAGATTTGGAGCAATCAGTTGATAAAAATAAAGAGCCT
Organism: Sequoiadendron giganteum; assembly: GCA_007115665.2. Classification (NCBI taxonomy): domain Eukaryota; kingdom Viridiplantae; phylum Streptophyta; class Pinopsida; order Cupressales; family Cupressaceae; genus Sequoiadendron; species Sequoiadendron giganteum. The sequence continues at coordinate 440,283,090 of CM021104.1, forward strand.
ACAACTGCAAAAACATCATCCACACCTGTTCCAAATATACTAAGGAAAAATAGTATTGTCTTACCAATCACTGGGTAGCCTCGCATGAACGTGGAACTAGTTATTGCTAAATTATACCAGCGTGTACCATTAGCCGTGCCTTACAATATTGTGGAAAGTATGAAGAAGATGAACGTGAATATGACCATGTGGGATTCCTTAAATATTCCTAGATAGGCTGATTTTCTTAAAAGGGCATTCACTAAAGATGCAAATCCTAAACAAGTTGTTGATTCCCCAAAAGTTGTGATAACTAATGATGATCAAGGAAAGGATACTAGTCCCAATGGTGAAGGAAAATCTACAACTCAAGTTAAGGACATGACACCTCCTCCATTCTATGTTTCGTTGATTATTGGGAAGAATCTAGTGCATAATTGTATGGTAGACAATGGGGCTACTTGTTCTGTGATGCCCAAGTGAGAAGCTGATCAGTTAGGATTAAAGTATGAGCCTTTATAGAAAGGAGTAGTCTAGTTGGATGGCTCATTTGTTAATACAGTGGGTCTTATCAAAGATGCTATAGCTTAACCCTACATGCTTGCCCCAATTTCTTGGTTCCCCAAGACATTTATGTAGTAGATTTGCCTTCGTATTTTGGGTTATGTCTATCAAGAGAATTCACAGCCAAAATAAGAGGATATTTTTCATCTGACTAGTCTCACATGTTGTTTCGTACTAGGTATGGAACCAAGGTAACCATTAAATCTGAGTTTCTTGCAAAAGATAAAATAGAACCCTATATACCTAGTGCAATAAATGCCAATTGTTTAATTTTTGAACAAGATGAGCATGTTGTTGTCCGTGATCCCCATATTGTTGTTAATGGTATCCCTGATATACTTTTAGATAAGTGGGCAGAAATTCATACTCCTAATGTTGAGGGTGACTCAGTGCTAGATGTAGGTATGGGTAATTACATGTTTCAAAAGGTTGGTTTAGTGATGCCTAACTTGGTTAAGGGGTCAAAGAATGACTGCGATCAACAAAGAAGAGTTTGGGAAATGTACTTTGATGGTTCAAGGAGTAGGCATGGTGCTGGTGGGGGTGTAATGTTGGTTTCCCCAAGAGCAGAAAGATAGACTTTAGAAT
>CM021104.1:440284320-440402831 GCA_007115665.2 Sequoiadendron giganteum
CTAACCATGTGATCCATAAAATCATCACCCATTAGTACTTGTACCATGTTGGCCTCATTTTTTAACCTGCCCTATTTTAATCTTTTTTGTGCTTATTGTCCATAATGTGCAATCATCTAAAACCTCCATATTGTGTGAGGGTGAGAAAGGACATTAGATTAAGATCCAAGGAGGACATGAATTCATTTTAACAAAGAAATATAATCTACATCCAAAATGCAAAAATCTAAAATCTATAAACTCCTACACATACGAGATTGAACTATACTATTGCAAACATGATGAGGAACATATTGATTACCAAATGAAAACTAAAGATAGATTTTACTATATTGTAGCGGAGAGTATTCACTTGATGTTGGATTGTTCTTATCAAAGTGAAGCCTTCAAAGTTTGTGTGCAAAGTGTGGATGAATTCTTGTTGTGTTTGGTTGATCGAAGACAATGGTGAAGCTCTCTCAAGGGTGATCTTGGTAGAACTTCATTGTTCAATGCATGTTGATTCTTCAATCCTTATTTGTGAGGAAAGGGGTTTGCTATATTGAAAAGTTTATTTTAAATGGGCGATGAAGATTATTTTGAAGAATATCTAGATCAACAGTCGGAGTGTGTTGAGAGGATTTAGACATGAGATAATTGTGCAAATTTGTGCAACTTTGCATAATTTGTGTGATTGGGAAATAGATTGTCTAGTCAGGGATGTGATTGATGAGTTAACAGAATCATATTGATTAGTCAGGAATGAGATGGCTTAGTTAGGAATGTGATGGCTTAGTTAGGAATTGTGATGGACTAGTTAACATAATAGATTATTCAGTTAACAATTTTGATTGATTAGTTAACAAATTAGATTGTTCAGTTAGCAATCATAATTTTCTCAATCAGAAAGTGGGTGAGGAATATGAATTAATTGATTTAATTAATTAATTCTTTTTTAGAGTTGAATGTGAAAATCAAGTTTGAATTTTGCAAACAAAGTTGCATTAGTTTGATTTGATTTTTGATAATTGATTTGAATAGTTTGATTTATTTATTCAAACTTTGGGAGGGAAAGTGTTGTAATTATATTATTGTATAATAATTTAATCCACTTAGAGGAATAAGGTGATCTAGTAATGTAATTAAATAATTGTCGTTATTTAATCAATTAGGAGGAAATTGTGACTGGTGAACCTATACCTACACAAACACAAGAGAGAAAACAAAAAATTAGATTATTATGAAAATTAGATCAACATTCCCCATGAAATTACATTGAAACATGAAAATAGGAAATACAATGAAGAACAAAATAATGAAAGCAATCAAATCCTATTCTAATGAACAAACTATCAATCCCATGGGGGAATTGGTGTCATTTTGATGTAGAAAATGGCCCTTTCCCAACTCCTTGATTTGATTTGATGATATTTTATTATGATTCTTGATTCTTTGAAGATATTTTCCAATAACCTAGCTAAATTGATGTGAAAATGAATGTAAAATATAAAAAATGCTAAGAACTCAAATGCTAAATCCCTATAGTGATTGTGTTATTTGTTGATGGGTCCAAAGTCAATAAAGGAGGCCTCTATTTATAGATTTGAATAATGGAAGAATAAGAAAAATGGATGAATGTGGGACAAAAGGCCAATTAATGAGAGGCCACTTGTCCACATGTGATTGGAGGAGGAATGAGCACATTTGGATGAATGTGCACATGAATATGGTTAGGTTGAATTTGAATTTGTTTGAAATGACAAGTTGGAGGGAAGGAAGAATGGAATAAATTCCACTTGGCTCAAGGAAAAGGACATGTAAGAGGCCATTAATGCCTTGTTGGATGTACTCATCCCTTTTGGAGGGATTCTCAAATTTGAGGAATATTCCCTTTTGATGCCATGTTGAGGGAAAATAGGGGAATTAGTAAATCAATTAAATTGATTTATTGTGCAAGTTGTGAAATCTAGAGTATTGGAGTGGTTAGGATTAAGATTAGATGATTTGACAATTTTGACTTAGATTTTAGGATTTAAATAAATCAAAGTTGAGAGGAATAACGATTTTAGATTTAATTTCAATAAAGATTTATTTATTTAATTAAAGAAGGTGATGTTAGATTAAATCAAATAAAGATTAATTTATTTAATTTAAGGAGATGACTTTTAGAGATTAATTAAATAAAATGAATTATTTAATTAAAAGAGGGACTAGAAGATTAATTAAATAAAATGCTTTATTTAATTAACAAAAAATGATGACTTAATTAGATAAATTTGATTTATTTAATTAAGAGAGGAAATATGATGAATTTAATCAAATAAAGATTATTCAATTAAATTAATTGGTAAAGGGTGTGATTTAGGAAGAAACGATGTTAGTAAAATTAGGATCAAGTGTGTAGGATCAATTTGTATATTTTTTGTGTCTACATTTTGCCCCTCTTTGAAGCAATGTACCTGTTGTGTTGGTTAAAAGAATAAGCTACCAAGATCAAAATTCAAAAAAATATCAATTTTTTAGATGCCTTGTTGCTGCCCTTGTGAGAAGGATTACACTGGTATATTGCCCCCTCGAGAGATCGGGCAAAAATTTGGATTTTTGGGTGATCTCACGAAAAAAGAGGACAAGCTTCCTGATGGGTCTAGAAAGGGTCCAAGATGCCAAAAGCATGCCAAAACATGAAAAAATTATGCAAAACAACCCTCGATCAAGTGATAACGGGATCGAGGGTCCAAAACCATAGCCAAATGACTAAATAGGGTCAAAAAATCCTAACTTTTAAGCTTAAATAGGCCCCAAGGGGTCACTTTCAATTCATTTGCACACTTAGCCTTTAGAAAAAATTGTCTTTTGACCTCTGATCACTTATCTAGACGGCACAAAGATTTCTTCCACAACATGTGTCATATTGAGTCTGAGTGTACCAATGGCTAGCCAATGTAGGACCAGTGGTATGTGATCCATACCCACTTTGTTTTTTTATTTTTATGTGCATTGAATAGGGTCAAAAGGTCAATTTAGGTTCAGCGGCACTATATACTGCCACTAAAAGTGTGGAATCGGTGCCGCACAGCTTCAAAGTGTGTCGCATATGCAAAGGGTGTCATCATGGTGTTGTTTAGAAAATTAGGGTTTCACTCAAAGTGTGTTGCATATGTAAATGGTGTCACCGCAAGCCAATTTCAAATTTAGGGTTTGGGGGTGTGGTCAAAATGTGTTGCAGTGACGCAGTTTGGAATTTGCAAACAACATAGCAATTGAAATTAGCACAGTATTTGTTGTTTCAATTGCGAAAACTTAAGGCGTAAGCCTAATTTTTTATGAAACTTGATGTTGTGGATTTTGTTGCACAGGAGAACCTCAAGATACTTCACTCGCAGGAGAACAGGTGCCAGTTCTAAGCCGACTGGTTGGTTTACATGATTTTCTTCAGGAGCACCTTGGGGTGATAGGTTTGTTGTATATCGCTTATGAACTTCCCATTTTGACACACTTGGGGATGATGGCAACCCTAGCAGAGCGATGGCATAGTGAGACATCATCATTTCACTTGACCATAAGAGAGGCTACAGTTACACTGGAGGATGTATAGCGCAACCTTTGATTGCCCATCCACAGAGAGAGGGTCATTTATGATGTGGATATCAGGCAGGATGCCTTCTATGAGGTCATGGAGCTTGAGGTGATTGTCTTCTCTGACAGACAGATTAATCTTGAGCAATACAAGGGCACAATGCCCACTTTTAGATTGATTTTAGTTTCTATCATCTCAGGTCTCGTGGCACCAGATTGGAGGGGATGATATTTCAGTCTAGGATGGGGGCTTGCATGGGAGAGGATGCTCCACAGGAGAGAGTGTTTTTCCTAGGGACTAGTGCTGCTAGCCTCCCTTTACCACAATTTACATGAGTTTGCCTACTAGGATAGCAAGGCCATTGGGGTCGGAGTTACACTATTGCATGGCTAGGCCTAGGAGCACATTGTTAGTTTTTTCCCACAGGTTACAGTGGTTTCCTTAGAGCTGGATGATCCCATTTTCTGGCAATACGGAAGCCCATATTACATTTACACATACAAGGGTAGGTGGAATTTCTCATTGGAGGAGGGTCATAGACTAGATGAACATATTCACATGGAGTCCTTGGTTTGGTATGGGTATGTGGTTCAATGATGTACAATAGATTTTATTTGCATGACAGGATAGACTCATGCAAGGGAGGGAGCATATCATGATAGAGAGGTATCTCCCAAAAAAAGTTTCTCGGTAGTTTAAGGACATACAGGACCATCTTGATGACCAGTACATGGCAATATTCATGCATACTACGAGGGAGATAGCATGGGGTAGTCTGATCCCCTCTAATGAGGCAGTGACATATTTTAGGAAGTTGCTGGCTAGGTCATGACCATACGATCAGGGTCAGGGGGATGCAAGGGTTATAGCAACGTACATAGCTTGGTTCAGATCACCCATTTAGTTGATAGATCCAGGTGAAACACCCCTACGACAAAGGCCCAGAGGTAGGTCAGTAGGTTGAGGGAAGGGAGGTAGAGGGGATGGAGGCAGAGGAGGAGGTGGACCACCTCCACATCAGCTAGAGCAGAGAGTTCAACAGACTCCCCCTAGAGATCAGAAGATGGATGGGGAGAGACAAGCCCAACAGGAGGCCTAGGTTCTAGGGGGTGGAGAGAGAGAGGTTATGAGGGACCATTAGTAGCAGCCTTCACCACCACCACCACTATAGCCAAATTAGAGAGATACCCTGATATAGCAGTTGCATGGATAGTTACAAGGATTGCAAGCATAGGTATACGAATTGACTGCTGAGAGGGGCCAGGACAAGTCTGAGAGAGATCGGAAGATAGTTCAGAGATTGCAATTGAGAGTATGGCCTCCTCTTCTCAGGGTAGGATAGTTTCGACGCGGGTATACCTTGAGGTAGTCAGAGAGGCAGAGTACTATAGGTTGCATTACAGACAAGTCATACCAGTAGGGGCTAAAGTGCTAGAGTTTTCACAGTAGATAGGCATGAGGCAACCTGAGGATCATGTCGAGAGAGAAGAGGGTGAGGGGTTCAACCAACAAAGCTAGCCACCAAATTTTGATCAGAGACACTTTTTTAAGATCCCTGGGCTCCATTTTTTATAGCCTCGATTGTATTATATACTTTATTCACACATATTTTGATCTTGATCTTGTACCATGACAATTATATTTTTGATGATATATGAGATGGTTTGATTGATGAGATGTGTCCTATTTTATTTATGCATGATGGATGGATGTATTTAATTTTCTATATGCGATGTGATGACTCTATCTTATGTGATTCATTTATTTTATGTGATGCAATACAATGTTTGATGCTATGATGTGATGCAAATTTTTATGGATGCATTTCTTTTTCTTGTATATTTTCTATGCAATTTATGATGATGATGTATGGATGCAATATGTTATGATATGCAAATGATCTTTATATTATGTCCCTAATGGTTTATGTGATGCATTATGACTTATGAAATGTATGCGATGATAATATTTTTGTTTCTTTTCCTTATGCACTTAATGGTGGATGATATATGGATTATGAAAATGTATTCTTATGTGATATAATGAATCAATGATGTGATATGACCCAGGATATATGATATGCAATGACATGAATGTAATGAATTCTTAAGATACCCAGAATATAAAAACCTTTATTATTCTTCATAACTTAAGATGGTAACGATGATATAAAGTATGATATGATATGATATGCCTTGTGTTGAGGATTTTTGGATGCAGGATGGGTGCATTAGTGATGCTTTTGATTAACTATCATGGTACTATGTTAGTACTAAGAGAAGATAGAATCAATGAAAAGAGGATCCAACAAGCCTATATTATGAATGATGATGATGATCAGGAATTGGGGTTTAAAAGGGCCATTTACCTTATGTTTGATAATACACATAGGTACGATGAATCAAGGTATAAAGAACTAGGATGGTGTTGTACATAGTGTGATGGACTTTCACGCAACAATCAGATAGGAGTATTCTTGTTCACACCTGGCATAAGAAACCTTATTCAGAATGTAGTTCAAATATTCTAAACATCTCATACCAAAAGATAAAAAAGAAAGCCTTCCTATGTGGTCAAAAAGACACCTAAAACACCCTCCCTATGAACCAAACAAAGCATGCATGACAAATCTATTTTACAAGAATATCCAAAAATCACAGCATATAAAAAGATAATGATCGTTGCCCCATTCCTTTCTCTCTAAATATTTATATTTAGACATCATCGAGAGGTCATTGGAATGAGCGCAATAGGATAAATCAAAAGAGCAGATAAAGTAAACCAACAAGCTAATGTTCTTCATACTACTAACCAAGACTAAAATATAGTGATGCCTAATATTGATGTCCATTGTAGGAAGGATGCATCCTAGGACATGTTATTAGATGATGATGAGATTGATTGGATGATAAGCTATTGATACTCTGAGTTGACTAACATGGTGACTTACTGACCTAGACTTGAGACTTTGACGATTAGGTGTTCACTTTTGAACCTGCTAAACTTGCTTTTGATTGGCTTACCAAAGGATGAAGGTGACGATTGATTTATTATGAGTGGCGATTATTGCGGGTGAAAGCAACATGAGATGGATGGATTTTTTCAAATATTTGGATTTGTTTTGGTGTTTTGAAAGGTTTTGAGCATGTTTTAGTTTTTGGATTTTCCCATTTTTTTGGGTTTTTCGAGATTTATGACCAAGAGACTAACTTAAAGATTTATCCTAGCGGTCTTAGGAGCTAATCAACAGATTAGCCTTTCCTACATTATACACGTAGAGACCATGTAATTTGACTGACACATAATCGATTATTGATGAGATATGATGGATTTCCATATTATTGCGATGAACGCCTAAAGGACTAACCTAGGGTGTCCTGAGGGATTATCAAAGATCAACCTTGCCTATGTTCAAGCTCAGAGATGACGTAGTTCAACAAGATGACTCCACTTTTTGATTTTTTGGATTTTTGACATGTTTGCAATTTTGATATGATTTCTGATGTTTTTGGGTTTTTTGAAGGATTTTATAAATGTTTTTGGATTTTTTGAGATTTTATGATGTTTTTTGATTTTCAAAGGATTTTATGAATGTTTTTGGGATTTTTGAGATTTTAAGGATGAATTCAAGGATGTACATGAATCTGATCTAATGCAGGTAAAAGAACATGCCCCTAGTGTGATACGATAGACTACTTCGATAAAGGAAGGACAAACTAACCTTGGGAGTATTCCAAGTAGTACTAGGGAGATCATGATACGAACTCAGGATCAAGCTATAATGTGGACATGGATGGATGGATGGAAGGATGATATGAGATGTGATGGATGAATGATGTAGACCAAGCCATGAAGATCCTAGTGGATGGAGAGTGGTTTATTTACACAAGGTGCATGTTTGCTAGGTTTTAGCAAAGGTACTTGCCCAAAGTGCCACCGAAGTGGTTTTCACTAGAGGATGATTTTTTTTCTTTATTGTTTTCAATCCTTTTTTGTGATTTTTTGAATTTTTATATTTTTTGATTTTTTTATATTTTGGTTTTACCCTTAAAAGATCAGAAATAATTTTTTTTGAGATGGGAGATATTCATGGGCTCCTATAGAGGTTCCCATTCGGGTTTTGATAGTTCTTATGCCCCTGACTTGTAGCTTGTTTTAATGATGAATGGTCCCAACCAATTGGGCTTGAACTTGCCCTTGCCATCTAGATTTGGCACATTCTTCTAATTTTCCTTGAATACCAGCTTGCCAACTTGGAAGGTCTGACTCCTCATTTTATTTTTGTAGCTTTTCCTTAGATAGTTATGATATACTTGCAAGTGGTTTAAGGCATCCATATGTCACTCATCTAGTAGTTCTAGCTCATTCAATCGTGAGACCCAATATTCCTCATCTGTTATGAGATTTTGTAGTGATATCCTCAAGCACAAGAGCTCGATCTCAATGGGGAGTATGGCTTCTAATCCATAGACCAAGGAGAAGGGGGTGGCACATTCTGGTGTGCAAATTCTTGTGTGAGAGGCCCATAAGGTGGGATTCAGCTGTAAATGTCAGTCAAAACCAACATCATTGATTGTTTTCTTGAGGATTTTTAGGATAGTCTTATTGGTAGCTTTCGCTTGGCCATTGCCTTGGGAATAATAAGGAGTGGAGAAGAGATGTTGGATTTTGAACTTTTGGCATAGGTCACAAACATCCTAATTTTTGAAAGGTGTCCCATTATCTGAGATAATAGCTTAAGGGACACCGTAGCAGAAAATTAGGTAATTCATAATGAACTTGGATATCTTCTTCCCTGTAATGTAGTTCATGGGAATGGCCTCCACCCACTTTGTGAAATACTCCATGGAGGTGATGATAAACTTATGTCTATTGGATGAGGTGTGGATGATTTTACCAATGAGATTGAGCCCCCACTATGAAAAGGGCCAAGGTGTGATTATGGGGTTGAGCTCCTAAGTTGGTGTATGGATGAGGTCCCCATGCTGCTAACATTGTAAACATATTTTGGCATAGTCATGTGCTTCTCTTTCCATTGTAGGTCAATAGTACCCCATCCTCAGTGGTTTCTTGGCCAAGGTCATACCACTTGAGTGTGAACCACAAATGTTGTTATTGTATAAACATGAATTTTCACCCATAATGAAGATTCCCTTTTACCCCCTTACACTTTAGAAAACTGAAAGCGGAGGTTTAATTCCACTTAAGTCCGTTGTTTGCATTCCACTTTGTTCCTTGTTTGTGTTTAGGTGGGGGTGTTTCTATTGGGGACACCCGAATGGCATGCAAACATCCACGCAATGAGCCTATGTCCCTGGAAGATTCCTATGGTTGGAGATTAGAGAGGCATTATATTTTCAATTGGAAGTCAAAGATTAATGTCCCTCCTCAACTGGTCGACCCGAATATGGTCATTTTTCACCTTATCCTTCATATTCTCACTCCATTCTTCCATTCTCAAATTTTGAGAGATCTTGAGTTCATCATTTCACATTTTCTCCACTCTTTCAACACCCATTCAATACTTGTAGCAGAATTCTTTCACTCCATTCCAGCAACCCACTACTCCATCACTCCAACAGAGCGAGCACAGGACACACACCACACCAACAAAGGCTTAAGTCCCTCTTGTTTTCTCCTCCGCAAGCCTTGAGTGCTTTGCATGGAGGTGGTAAGCTCCTCTAATCTCTCCTATTATTTTCAATTGAGTAAGCATGTACTTCTTGAATCATTTTGTGTTTACGTAGCTTGTAGTTTCTCTTCTTTATCATTATCTCTACTATTCCAAACTTGGTTTTCCATGGAGGTGAAAACACCAAAACGGCGGTCTGACTAAGGTAGGCCCCTATATAGCCCCAACAATTTCTCCCTTTATTGTGTATAGGTGGAGAGAGTTCAAAGCAAGATAGCGAGGAGAATATTCTACAAGATCATCTTTGTCACCCTCTCGGTAATATACTTCCTTTATCACATTAATCTATATTTTTCATACTTATTAATACTATTATGTCATTCTAAGAAAATTGTAGAGTAGGTGGCTAGTCCTTCCTCAAAGAAAAACCTTGCCTCTCATGTTTTTTGGTCATATGGATGCCAACGCATCTGTGAGATGCCAGTGCACCACGCTTTTGTCCTCGAACAAAGAGCTACATGAGACACAGAGTTGAATCTAGAAAGCGACTCTTCTATTCTCCCTTCAACTCTCAAGATTGCAGGGTAATCAAAGGACACATAATCCTCATCATTCTCATCCCTCCTATTTTAACATTCCTTTAAGCTGAGGTAAATTAGGGCAGCCTTTCCGCTCTTGGCCTTTCGTGACCTAGGGCCTTGTAGTGGGTGGTCCCCCTATCTTACATTTTGGTGAACCCAACATGAACCATTTTGGTTCCATTTTGCGATATTGAAAGTTCCTTTCTTTGTATCCTAGGAGTGTTGTAGGTGTGAGTTTTGTGAGGATCTCGCCTCGCAACCCAACCTGTGACCCCTAGTAGGCGTAGTTGGAAGGCTCCAAAGTATTGTGCGATGAAACCTTACTTGGGTCACTACTTTATCTTGTAAACCTTAGGAGGCTCTATAGAAGTGTCATCTGGTGTGTGTGATGGCCTCTTTATTTAATCAACCTATTCCCTTTAAGTAGACTATGAATAGTGGTACTAGCATAACCTTCACTTCATAGGACCTGCTGATGGGCTTCAATAAAGATCCATCTCCTCTTTACATCCCTGCAAGGATAAATGTGAACACTAGAGTAGGAATTCTCATTGATCTAAGATCACAATTAAATATTATAACTAAGGAGATCATGTTCATTAACTTCTTGCATAAGTACATGTATGATGCACCTGAAAGCACCATCTGCGCACACGACTGACTTTTTGTCCCTCCTATAGGGAGTATTTTCCTATCAGTTCTTGTTGGACCTAAATTTGTAAGCCTTAAGTTTGACATCATCCTGAGGTTTGAACTCTTCAAAGTGAAGCTAGGTATCCCCTAGCTAGTAGCTATAAATGCAGCTCCCTTGATTATACAAAAATTTCTAGAGTTTGTTCATGGAGGTTTGGTATATGTTCTCCATGACACCGGCTATAGGCCACAAGTTGCACGTGGAAACTATACCTTGGATTAATTTTGGCCTTCCTCTCTTGGTCCTCTCTCGCCTAGGAAGGACCTCCTACACCACATGTATCAAAAAAATAAGAAGGGGTGCGCTAGGCCAAAAATGAGGTACCCTCCTTCACCTTATGCTATCTCACATAGAGCTTGCTTAAAGGCTAATAGTGATGCCGCTAAGGCATGTAGAAGAGAAGAAGGGAAGTGATCTTGAGATCTCCCTTCTTCCTCTTCCATAGTTTAGCTTGATGCTTCCTCTCATCCTGTCGTGATACCATCTAATTTTGTCTCACATTTATGAGAGAATCCCATGATGCTCGCTTGGTGAAAGGCCAAGTGTCTTGCATTTGAGCTACATGTCTTACCTACGAAGCCTAGGCCCATTCGGTATGGAAGACAGAAATCCCCCCATGGGGATTCCTCTCTGTCTCAGCCTCCATGGCATCCTATTGTTCTTGTTCCTAAGACAGTAAGTGGGAAGAGGCCTACCACCGAGGCATTAGAATCAACTCCTTTCATCATTTATGAGCTTGCCCCTCCTCTCCCATTTAGGAGTCTTCCCTTCCACTAGAGAAAGCCATGGAGGACACTCTTATAGCTAAACAAGATCCGTATATCCCTTCGCAAGTTTTGTCTCCTGGTTTGAAAAGTTGTAGAAACTGCCTTGCACACAAGCATAAGCTTCGGCAAAAGACTCTCCTAGCCGAGCAAGCCTCCTTACAAAAGAAGGAGGAGGAGAAGACTGCATCTCGTGTTGTGTCCTCATCTTTCCCTCCTATCTCTGAATCTCTTTCAGCTCCCACTGTGAGAGAACATGTGCTTGGAAGGGTGCAAGTGTTTATCGCTCCTTCGGATGAAACTACCCTTGTTAACTTCCATCCCAAATGTCTTTCCTTTCCCAAAGCCCTTGGACATGTTGAACACTTTGGTTATGTCCACTACGGTTCTTTCCTCTTCTCCTTTGACCCTCCTTTTTTCATCTATGGGGATTTCACCTCCTCTGATGAAGAAGAAGGTAGAGCATGGCCCCTCTATCAATGGAGGACGTAAGATGAACCCACCTTCTCCAAAAGGTGGTGCCAAATTGACTTGTTCTATCTTAGCAACAAAACTAGCTCTAGCCTCCCCCAAGTTTGTCACTACTCTCGAGTCCCTCAGTGAGCATAGAAGTGAACCTCGAGTGCAAACTCCTCCATCCATGGAGGTGAAACATCGCACTGTTGTTAACTGCATGTTTAACTCGATGGATGAAGTTCGAACCTTATCATCAATATTTGTGAGGTCATTGACCCAACACCCATAAGTGCTAAGCTACAGAGACCTTACAAGTCCCTTTTCCTTGGCCCTTGTTGCAAGAGGATTAGAAGTTCCTCCCCTTAATATCAAACCATTGTAGGATCATCATTCGTCCCCCTTCGATGATCTAGAGTGGGAATCGAATGACCTCTTGGTCAACCAATGTTAAGGGGAGAATCCCTTCTTGGTATTTAGATTAGATGTGTGTGTGTCATGACATGTGTTCCCCTGTGATCATGCTACATGTCCCTGGATGACCCTTGTCACCCTTGTTGGTGCATGGATACAAGCATGGAGTTTGTGTTATAGATCTTCCTCTATATGTGTCATCATTCTTCCATGTTTTTTATTGAATTTTGGTAAATTGGGGATCATGCAAAGCATTGGGATCATTTAGGCCTCCTTACATGTTGACCCAATTTTTATTTTCCTTTGTCTTTCATGCATTCTTCCTGATTTGGTTGGGGATTGATGATCTTTCACTTCTCACCATAGTTACCTACATATATATAAATAAAGGTAGATCTAACCCCGCAAAACTAGATCCCCCTATGCCCTTTGTGTGTGATATATTTTCTTTACTTTTCGCTTTATCTTTCTCTCATCTTTACTTGAGTTGTCCCTTTTGTGTGTGACAATGCATCTTCTACAGTACTTGGTCTTTAGAAAATGCATTTGTTTCCAAATGAATATTTTCTCAAAGACCCTCCACACACTTCCTTGTTAGAATTGCATTCTCAACTTGAAAGCCTAGTGGAACATGTTTCCTTCATTATGGGTTCATAAGGAAAGGACTTGGAAATCCTCCTCCAAAGTGGGAATGGTCTTAGTCTTCCCCTCACATGATCACATCTCCTTCCTTTTGAATTCCTTGATGAAGTGAACATCTTTCAAAAGTATCCCTTGGTGATAAATCGATTTGAGAAGGAAGACATTAAGCTTTTGAATAGTGTGTCCCTTTAGTGGACTGCTTTCCTTTCACATGGGTTGTTGAGGGACCCCTTAAAAAACTCTTAACAAGTTCTATGATGTCTAGCTTGGGGGTAGCCTAACTAGGTTGATTTTGCATCTTTGTGTCTAGTTTGGGGGAAACCTGAGTAGACCTACTTCACATCCTTAAATCTAGCTTGGGGGCAGCCCAACTAGACTTTACCTTTCAAACAGCGTATCCCATGAGTGGACCCTTCTTCCTTTTGAAGATTTCCCAAGGGATCCTTTTGAAAGTCTAAAAACTTAGCAATATTTTGCATGACTATCCATTCACTGGCCTATGTGGTTGCTTCCTAATGTGTTTTATCTATAGGTAAACATGTCACCACTTCTAACTCTATGGATTCCCCTTTACTCAGTATTCGTCATGTGAGAGTTCTTGGGGGATACCTTCCTTGCATGTTTGTGGGTCTGTAAGGTGCTTTTATTGGTCTCCCTCATGTGAGAGTTCTTGGGGGGTACCTTCCTTATAGGTTTGTGGGTCTGTAAGGTTATTTTCTTGGTGTCCTTCATGTGCGAGTTCTTGAAGGATACCCCCCTTGTAGGACAATGCATTTGTGAGTCATTTTTTGTACTTCAGCTTTGTACTTCTGCGAAACTATGAAGTCCTCTTCTACACTTCTGAGTTCTCCAGACCATTAACTGATTCCTCATCAGTTCAGGTATACATCTCTTACTTTGTTACTTCTTTACTACTCTACATTATCAAAGCACTCATCAGTACTCATGATTGCTAAACTGGGGGAAAAAATGTATGAACATGAATTTCCACCCCTAACGCAAATTCACTTTTACCCCCTTACACTTTAAAAAATTGAAAGTGGAGGTTTAATTCCACTCAAGTCTATTGCTTGCATTCCACTTGGCACCTTGTTTGTGTGTTGGTGGGGGAATTTCTATCGGGGACACCCATGCGGCACATAGATGTCTATGCAGTGCACTTACATCCCTGGCAGATTCCTACAGCTGGAGACTACAAAGGCATTAAATTTTTATTGGAAGTCAAAGAGTAACATCCCTCCTCGGCTAGCCAACCTGAATATGGTGATTTTTCACCTTCTCCTTCATATTCTCACTCCACTCTTCCATTCTCAAGTTTGGAGATATCTTGAGTTTATCACTTCACATTTTCTCCACTCTTTCAACACCCATTCAAGCTTTGTAGCAGCATTCTTTCACTCCATTGCATCAACCCTCTACTCCATCACTCCAATAGGTTGAGCATAGGATAGACACCATGGAAACAGAGGCTTGAGTCCCTCTCATTCTCTCTTCCACAAGCCTTGAGTTCTTTGGATAGAGGTGGTAAGATCCTCTAATATATCCTATTATTTTTGATTGAGTAAGCACATGTTGCTTGAAGTGTTTTGTGTTTATGTAGCTTGTAGTTTCTCTTCTTTATAATTATCTCTACTATTCCAAAATTGGTTGTCCCTGGAGGTGGAAACACCAAGATGGGGGTCTGATAGAGGTAGGTCCCTATATAGTCCCAAAAATTTCTCCCTTTATTGTGTACAGGTGGAGAGAGTTCGAAGAAAGTTGGCGAGGAGGATATTCTACAAGATCATCTTCATCACCCTCTCAGTAATATACTTCCTTTATCACATTAATCTATATTTTTTTGTACTTCTTAATAACATTATGTCATTCTAAGAAACTTGTAGACTAGGTGGTTATCAAAGAAAAACCTGATCTCTCTAGTTTTTTGGCCATATGAATGTGAGCGCACTTGTGATATGCCAGCACGTCGCATTATCATCCCAGAACTGTGCTTCTATCCTCAAATAAAGAGCTACCTGAGACCCAGATTTGACTCTAGAAAGTGACTCTTCTAGTCTCCCTTCAACTCCTAGGATCACAAGGTGATCGAAGAATGCATAATGCTCATCATTCTCATCCCTCCTATTCTAACCTTCCTTTAAGCTGAGGTAAGTTAGGGAAGCCTTTCCACTCTTGGCCTTTTGTGACCTAGGGCCTTGCAATGGTTGGTCCCCCTATCTTATATTTATGTACCTCGGTTAAAGTGGTCAAGGCTTCCTCAATGTTTAGGTAGCTTAACAAGGTCCCTTCAATACTTCTACAGTACAGGGTATCTCCTAGGATGACAAAATAGGATGAAATTTTAACAAAGGATCTCTTGAGGTTTAGGGTTATGTCAACGGGGAGGACTCTTATTCTCAAGTAAGTGTATATATCATGGTACCAAGGATCACTGAGACCAATGATTTTGCAAAAAAATTCACACTCTGGTACCTCAAATTCTAGTACAAGAAGCTTCTCTACAAGGAACTCTTATTTTGGGACGTTGTGCGGGATCTCTAGGAGTGATCCAATAGTAGCCATTGCATCTGTTGCTCTATTATTTTCTTTGGGTAGCTGTTCAAATGTGATATCAATAAATTACTCCTTGCGTCTTTGCGCCAATTTATTGTATGGAGTCAACTTGTCATCTTTTGTTTGATATTCATTGTTTACTTGGTTCATTATGAGTTGTGATTCTCCATAGACCTTAAGTTCCATGATCTACCACAGTACTACAATTCTCAACCCTATGACAAGAGCCTCATATTGCATGATGTTTTTTGTGCATAGAAATGATAGCTTGTATGATTTAGGTATGCATTCCCCTTGTAGAGTGATAAAGAAGATTCTCTCTCCTGACCTATGTTGCATGTAGGATCCATCAAAGTACATTTTCCAGTGATTTGCTACACTAAGGTTGAAGATTGATTCATCTAGGAACTCTAAAACAAGTGGATTCTCTACATATATAGGATCTTTTGGTAGTTGATCTATGATTTCTTGTCCTTTGATAGCCTTGCATTCTACATACTCAATGGCATGCTCCATCAGGATCATAACCCACTTTGTTGTTTATCCTGTGAGAGTTTCTTTGGAAAGTAGGTACTTGAGCGGATCTATTTTTTCAACGAGCTTGATCTGATGTGCTAGCATGTAATGTCTAAATTTTTTTTCTACAAACATGAATGTCAGGTAAGCTTTCTTAATGGGTGTGTAGTTCAAGTCATGTCCCACCATGTTCTTGTTGATGTAGTAAATAGATTTCTCTTTTTTGTTTGCATCATGTTGTGCTAAGAGAGTGCCAAGGGTTGTTTCTATTGTTGATATGTATAAGATCAAGGATTTTATTAGAATTGGTGGCATTAGAACTGGTGGTTTGAGTAAGTAATCCTTGATATTTTTGTATGCTTTGTCAAATTTCTCATCCCATTTGTATGCTACCCCTTTGTGGAGTACATGAGAATATTGGATTGCTTTGTTCGCTAGTTGTTCTATGAATCGATGGACAGACTAGAGTCTTCCTTGTAGACCTCTTAGTTTCTTTAATTTCCTTGGTGCCTCCATTTCAAGGATTTATTTTACTTTAGTAGGGTCTACCTCGATCCCTCTCATTATATGATGTACCCTAGGAGCTTGTCGAATTGAACCCCGAAGACACACTTCTTTCGATTAACTTGGACCTTGTAATTTTCTAGGCTATCAAAAATGGAGCTTAGAGCTAATATGTGATCTCATCACTTCTTTGATTTAGCCAGTATGTCATCTACGTAATCTTCCATAGTTTTATGGATCATATCATGAAATATTAGTGTCATGGCCCTCTGATAGGTTGCTCCTACATTATCCATCCAAAATGGCATCATGTTCCAACAATATTTTCCCCACGGACAAGTGAAAGTTGTCTTGTGTTGGTCTTCCTTGGTTGTCATGATCTAACTATATCATGAGAATCCATGCATTAGTGACAGTATCTTATCTCTAGTCCCTATATCTATGATCATGTCAATTTATGGAATTGGAAATTCATCCTTGGGACACGCTTTGCTCAAATCTCTAAAATCTGTGCAGATGTGGATTCCCCTAGTGGGATTTGAAATGGGTACAAGGTTTGACACCAACTCTATATAATCAATCATCCATATGAATCCTGCATCTAGGAGCTTTTGTAATTCTATTTTGACCAATAATTTTATTCAGGGATACATTTTCCTCAGCTTTTGTCTTACTAGCCAATCATAAACTACAACCTATGGATCAAGCCCAATCATGTTAGCATAGCTCCATGCAAATTTCACCTTTCTTTCCCTTAAGAACATAGCTATGATTTCTTCTTCTTCTATGAGAAGTGACTTGGCATAAAATGTTATGTGTGGTGTTTCTTTTATTCTCATATTAACTGGATTGCATTGTTTTGCCAGAACCGTTGACTTCTCTTGGTGAATGGCACTGAGAGGAATATTGAATCCTTCATCCTTTGGCACCTCAAAGAGGTTTTCACTATTTGATATGTCCTTTATTTTTACTATTTTTGAGTCAGAGAGTGCCACAGTGTGGTTTTCACTCAAAGACCTAGAGATTATTCTCAAGTTTTCACTTTTGCAACTAAAGGATTCAATCGTTTCCCCATAATAGGCTTTTGTATCTAGTATGATGTCGAACCCAACTTTATTATCTCCATATGGTATGGTATCCCACAATCCCATGAATTTTGAGAGCGCCTCATCATTTTTGAATGTGTCCAGAACTGTTGGTCCTCGTTGGTTGTAATAGATGTGTTGGGGTTAGACTAGGTTTATTTCATGGGTTTGTTGGTTTGACTCAAAGGACAGGGTGTTGATCATGAGTAGGGAGGAATCTTCAAAACCATAGGCAAGTTAGTTATGGTGTCATCATCACTAATACTACACACATCAATTATTTTAAAGGTAAAGTTATCTAAAGGTAAACCTGTAGATACTGGTAATTGAAGGGTGGCTGCCGATAGCTGAGGGGGATTATTGACCACTTTATCGAGAGGGTTTCTACCATGTATGGTTATACTCAAAGGGGTACATCTAAGGCCAAGATTCTTCATGCATTTCTTAGGAATGATAGGTTCCAATCGGCTATTACTGTTTCTTCCAAGACTTTCATTTCTTTTATAACTCATATCAAGCATCATTTGTAATCCTTTGCTTCTTTCATCCATGGGACAATTAGGCACGGGCCTTTCATCTTGGTATAGTGATATTGATATGTCTCTTTCATCCACTATTTCCCAACTTAGATCCCCCCAACATCAAAATCTAGAAGGATTGGCCCTGAAAGTTTGGGATGGTATTTTATCTTATTGAGGTCGTCCATGTGACCTAGGAGATTAACGTAACTCTCCTATGACAAAAGCACTTTTCTTGATTTTATAATCCCCACACCCATTTTCTTGGATAATGAGATTGATTTCAGATCTATCAAGAATGGTGGGTTTCCTTGTCTCAGAAGTGGAGGCAAAGTAGTTTTTTCTACGTATGGAGTTGAAGGGCCTTCATCATTCTTTGGTACTTGGGGTATTTTATAGTATTTTACTTCCAAATTCGTGCAGTAGGAAAAGGGTTTAGAATCACCATAGATCGTGACCTCTTGATTTTGATATGTGAACTTAATGCACTAATGGAAGGTTTATGCAAAATCTTGCATCCCATGGATCAATGGACACACCAAGAGGATGTTATAAGGTAAATCAAGGTCAAGGACCTAGCAGGTGGTTTCCATAGTGGCTGGCCCTACTTGAATAGGGAGTTTGATGGTGCCTTGAGACAATCTTTCTTGGTCATCATATGCTTTGATTCAGATGCCCTTTCCTTTTTCAATGGAATCCTCAAAGAATCCCAGATTCTTTATGAGCTTGAGAGAATAGACGTTTAAACCTACACCCCCATCCACCAAGACCCTCTTAACTTTTTTTTTAAGAATCGGGACTTCAAGGTGGAGTGAACGGTTGTGAGATGGTTGAGTGAGGAATTCCTACTCAAAAAATGTGAGGATATTTGGGTTGATAATGTTTCTGACCATAGCTTGGAATTTTTTTGTATCAATATTGGTGGAGATGGTGGATGAAGTCAATGCTTCCTCAAGGATCTCTCTATGGGCAGATGATATCTTCAATAACTCCATGATGGAGATCTGAGCAAGAGTTCTTTTCAACTGGTCCAAGTTATTATAGCCATTAGGAGAAGATCTTGAATTTGAAGTGGATTCCCTAGGTGGTTGTGATGACCTAGAAATGGTGACTTTGTCATCATGTGTGGTGACTCCACAATCAACTTTGGCTCCCTTGATGCTAACAACAATGACCAATTCATCTAGGGATGCGACAACTCCTTCATACACATGATTTACATTGCCAAAAAAAATCTTCCATTTGTTATTTCTTTTTTTATGATCCAGCATCAGATTCATGTAGATCTTTAGGTCTTGATTTCCAGCTGGTTGTTCCATATTTATGATCTTGTCATCGATGAGGTCTTGGATTATACTCTTCTGCTTCATGAAATTGGTTGTTGTGTGCCCCTTTATTTTATGATAACTATAAAGGTAGTTTTCATTGTACCATGGTGGTTTCACTAAGGGCTCTTGATAATTCTCAAAAGTGGGGATTTTGATGAGATTCTTGTTTACCAATTTCTTCATGATGAATTCAACTGATTCCCCAAGAGCAGTAAAATTTCCATTGGGGGATATTTGTTTCATAGAGGTGGTCCCCCTTGATTATTCAGATTGTTTATTTGATTATTATGTGGTGGTTGTGATATCACATTGGTTTGCATGTTGTTGTGATTATTGTTTTGCAATTGCTAAAATGTTTGGGTGTTATACTTCAGAGCACTGATTATGACCTTGGCATCAACCACCCCATCATTAGTGGCATTCTTTTTTTTCACTCACGTGTGAGATTTTTTTTATAGTTGGTGGAAGGTTAGTTGTATTGATGTTCTGGATATGTGGGTGTCCCCCCTTGTGCAATAAGGGATCATTCAATGTTAAGCACCTTGGGGATTAATTGGTCATAAATGGTGATGCACTACATCTTTAATGGAATGCCAATGTTTTCTCAAGATTGGAAATGATGGTGTAAATTTTTTGCTCCTATAGTATGGCCCACTTGCTCCTGTTAAGCTTGGATCACCATCATTGTAGGAAGGAAGTGAATGATTCCCCCTTACCGTATTTGAGTGTACACAATTCCTCTAGAATAACATCCATGTTGATGTTGAATGGGTAATTCTTTATGAACACGTCTACGATCTCTTGGAATTTTTTCATGCCAGTAGGAAAGCGAGAAAACTACTCCATGGAAAGGACACTCAAAATTCAAGGAAATAGTTGCATCAAACATGTATCATCATATGCAGCCTCCATAAAATTTACTTTGAATTCCCTAATGTGATCCTCAAGGTTTCCCAACCCACAATATTTGTCAAATTTAGGGATTTTGAATCCCTTAGGGAATAGTACCATTTCTAAGCTCTTGTCAAAAGGATAAGGGCACAAATTTCTTGGTGTCCTCATTGTTTTTCCTGATTGAAGATCGAGCACTTGATGTGAGAGAAACTTGATTTTTGATGTTACATCATCTTGCAAATCAGGGGGTTGAGTGAATGTGAAGTGGTTAGGGCACTTGAGTGATGGATGGAGTGTTGGTGGGATTTTTTTTAAAGCTTTGTTGTGCGATTAAGGCTTGTTGATACGCCTGCATTTGTTGTTGCACCAACAACACTTGTTGTTGGTATTGTTAATAATGTGCCAACAAAGCTTGTTGTTGGTCTTGTTGTTGTGCCAACAAAGATTGTTGTTGGGCTATTAATTGAGTTGATTTCTATTGTGCTTGATACTATTGCAGGGTTTGTTGATATGTTTTTTGATGAGCTACTTGCAGATATGCTTGGTATTGAGCTTCTTCTTGCACTTGCTGAGCTTGATATTAGACTTGCGCTTGAGCCTATACTTGTTGGGTTTCCCATGTAGCTTGGGAAACCTGAGTGGCTTGTGTGGCTTGAGCTGATTGTTGTTGTTGTAGTAAATCTTCAGCTTGGGCAGCCTGTTGCACTTGTGCCGCTAATTGTGCTTGTTCTTCCTGGGCAACTAGCTTTGTAGCTTGCTTATTTTGAATTTTCTGAAGTGCCTTTTGATAGGCATCTTGTTGAGTTGTTTGCAACATGAGGCTAAATGATTTTTTCATGTTGTTTTTTGGGGGTGGTGGTGTCAGATTAGGAATAATGTTGGTTGTTGTTATGAGAGGAACCGTTGTATTGATAATCGAGGTTTGCATGGTGGATGGTGCAATTGATATGCTTGGTCCTTGGGAGAGCATGTTTTGAGATGCTTGGGGGATGATAGATGATGTGTTTATCACTAAATTTTCTTGATTGGTTGCCACCTATTGTTGTGATATTGATGGAAAAATGGGAGGATTCAATATGATGTTTTGATTTATGGGTGGAGGGTTTCCCTGATTTTATTGATTGATGGTCGGTAAAGGGGGAAGGCCCATCCCAAGGATTGGTGTGGATGTTAATTCAAATGGTGGAAATGGTAGTGTACTCCCTTGGAAATTTGATGATGAGGAGGGATCAAATATTCCCCTTGTTTTGAATAATCCACCTTCTCCTTGTGAGGTCATGGGGAGAGTGGTTTGTGTTTTGATAGGATACACCAATGTTGTGTGAAAAGAGGTTGGATTGGTGGGATCATGAAATGTGAGTGGAACATATGGGTGTACAGGATTCACCAAGATGGATTGATCCGGTATGGTTTTTGCATCCAAACCTTGGTTGCTCACAAGGGGATGTGTTTGAAGTGCATGAAGCAATGAGATTCCCTTGTTAACAATTAGTTGAGTTGGAGCAATGGATGATGTGATTTGCGGGATGCTTTGAGTGATGATTTGAAATGCATATGTGGATGAGATTGCGGAGATGAGAATGATGAAATTGATCTTAGATTATACCTAGATAGAACTCCTTTCTACAAGACCTCAGTATTGAAGAACACACTTGGTATTTCCTATGTGAGAAAAGAAAACTTTTGAAATAGACCTAGATTTTGTTGACAATAAAACTCATACAAATTAGGATTGTTCCTTGATGCATGTTTGTAAAAGTTAAAGGTCAACCTTTCTCTATATTAATAAAGTATAAGCAAATAATTTTTGTGAGATTTTTGACTAAGACCTTTGGACTTTGGTTTTCAAATTTTGATCTTTCGGGAAATCATTTGGAAGAACACATATGTGGGGTTCAATTGTTTCTTAGCTTTGCTTAATGACTTATTTTTACCACAAAAAATTCTTGATTAGGTTTTCAAACTTGATGTCTAATTTCCTAACTTTTTCTCATCCCACAAAGTCCATTATGTGGAAATCAAGGAATTTTTTTCCTTATGTTGACTTTAGTGAGAAAAAATTATGATTTAAAGCCAAATACTTAGAAACCTCTAAGGATGAAATCCCTAGGGCAAGCAAGGGAACTTGGATTTTTCAAAGGTATTTGTTCCCCCTAAAGGGTTTGAAATTTTGAATATTTTGTCAATGTGTGTTTTCAAATGTTTTGAGATCCAAGTAAAGTGTTCTGATTCCAAGAATATGCACAATCCTAGGATGAAAAGACAGTATTTTTTGGGTTCCCACTTGGATAAATCCAGCTATGCTTACTCTTAGTGGATGATTAGATGCTTGACCACACAGGCTCCCCCTTATACTACACTCACTTCTCAGGTCCCCCAAGCATCGATACCCATGAAACTACAATGGCATACTTCTCATCTCTACTAAAATTTGTAAGAATGTGGGATGGCTTCAGAACAACCGTTCTTTCACCAACAAATAGATAAGGATTTTGGCCTTTCTAAACAAGGGGTTTTAAGGTGGGTATTATGTTCGTGGGGGACCATCCATGTGGCAAGAGACCATTTCTTCCCTTCTTGTCGGAATGATCCTTGTGATACTCAAACTTTCCTCAAGTACCCAAACTTATATACCGGTTGGAAGTTTCTTGGCTTTAGCATGTTACCAGTTCAGTCGTTCCCTTGGGGTGAGTACTTTTTCCCACCAAGGTAGGCCCTCTATGGATAAACAAAAGTGAGCAAGTACATTCGTAGTTCGATTGATCTTTTTTGAGAAACAAAGAGAGAACACTCGCAATGTACTTCACTCAAACTCACAACATTTGTTCAATTTTAGGCACCCAATTTGAAAAGTAGAGGTAATCACTTATACAACTTAATATCACAAAAAGGACTTTTAATTCTCAAGATCGCTATAAAGAATGAGAGAAGTGCATATTTCTTTTTGATAATATTAACTTGTGAAAGGGATTACAAAACAAAGACTACATATGTTTATTTTAACCACAAATAAATGATATGAATTCTTTTTAAGCCCCAATTTTGATTTGTTTGTTCATTTGTTAAGTCCCAACAAACAAAATCTAGTGATTTTCCCTATGATTCTTTTTAATCCCTTTGTTTTTGTTCTTTTTAAGCCCAAACAAAATTTAGTGAGTCCTAAAAAGCATGAATATAATAAATCCTTTAGAAGAGGGATTATAATTTCTCCCTAAAGTGTTTAAAAAAACTTGATACAATGAGATAGTAGTGTCATAAAGAACACTTGGTATTTTTTCATTTCTTCACTTTGATCAAGCCAACCTACAAAAACTGGTTAATACTGCAAAAATAGAGACTAAAAACCAGTTAGAAGTCAAAATAACCAAAATGATAAAAAGCACATGTTGAAAAAAACTAGAAATCTGTCTTTTACCTAAATCCAGCGACACAATCCACGGGTGTGGCATAGTTTGAGAAGGTTAGTAGCACAATATAGCACCATTGAGAACTAAGAGTGGCGATCTCCAAAAAAATAGTGATTGTGATTGCGGCATTGTTTTGCAAGCGATGTAGTTTGAGATTTGGAAAACTAATGATGCAATTTCAAATTCAAATTTTGTGGGTAGGAAGACTCGAGTGACATAGTTTGGAGTTTGCAATGGTGCAATATAGCATCGCTAGACTGATAGTGGCGGAGTTTCCTGTAGGCACAATTTATAAAAAAAACCTTAAATTTTTTAGAAAAACGTGATGAATTCCTCCATAGTCGCCCTCCTTCTAGCGCCAAAATGTGAATGGTGAACCTATACCTACACAAAAGCAAGAGAACAAACAAAAAATTAGATCATTATGCAAGTTATATCAACATTCACCATGAAGTTATATTGAAACATGAAAATAGGAAATAAAATGATGAACACAACAATGAAAGCAATCAAATCCTATTCTAATGAACAAACTATCAATCCCATGGGGGAATTACTATCATTTTGATTGGAAAATGGCCCTTTCCCAACTCCTTAATGTTATTTGATGATCTTTGATGATGATTGTTGATTCTTTGAAGAAATTTTCCAATAACCTAGCTAAATTGATGTGAAAATGGATGCAAAATATAAAAAATGCTAAGAACTCAAATCCTAAATTCCTATAGTGATTGTGCTATTTGTTGATGGATCAAAATTCAATAGAGAAGGCCTCTATTTATAGATTTGAAGAATGGATGAATGTGGGACAAAAAGTCAATCAATTAAAGAAGGCCACTTGTCCACATGTGATTGGAGGAGGAATGAGCACATTTGGATAAATATGCACATAAATATGGTTAGGTGGAATTTGAATTTGTTTGAAATGACAAGTTGGAGGGAAGGAAGAATGGAGTAAATGCCACTTGGCTCAAGTAAAAGGACATGTAAGAGGCATTTAATGCCTTGTTGGATGTACTCATCACTTTTGGAGGGATTTTCAAATTTTAGGAATATTCCCTTTTGATGCCATGTTGAGAGAAAATAGAGGAATTAATAAATCAATTAAATTGATTTATTGTGCAAGTTGTGAAATCTAGAGGATTGGAGTGATTAGGATTAAGAATAATTGGAATTTGATTAATTTAGATGAAGATTAGATGATTTGACAATTTTGACTTGAATTTTAGGATTTAAATAAATCAAAGTTGAGAGGAATAATGATTTTAGATTTAATTTAAATAAAGATTCATTTATTTAATTAAAGAAGGTGGTGTTAGATTAAATCAAATAAAGATTAATTTATTTATATTAAGGAAATAACTTTTAGAGGTTAATTAAATAAAGTGAATTATTTAATTAAAAGAGGGACTAGAGGATTAAATAAATAAAATGATCTATTTAATTAACAGAAAATGATGAATTAATTACATAAATTTGATTTATTTAATTAAGAGAGGAAATATGATGAATTTAATCAAATAAATATTATTCAATTAAATTAATTGGTAAAGGGGATGATTTAGGAAGAAACGATGTTAGTAAGATCAGGATCAGGTGTGTAGGATCAACCTGTATATTTTTCATGTCTATAGAAATAAATTGAGATTAGGACTTCATTAAATAAATGTGATTTATTTAATTGGTCGAAATGATGAAATGTGAGCTAATCAAATAATGTGGTTTATTTAATTAATAGCAAAATTAGGGTTTTCAGAACTTTATTAAATAAATGAAATTTATTTAATTTGTCTGAAGTGATGAAAAAGTGAATTAATTAAATAATTTTGTTTTATTTAATCAATAGAGGAATTAGGTTTTTAAAAACCTTATTAAATAAATGAAATTTATTTAATTGTTCAAAATGATGAAAAAGTGAATTAATTAAATAATGTTGTATTATTCAATTAATAAAGGAATTAGGGTTTTTGATATTGTTTTGTTGTGGTGCGATGTGGGAATGTTAAAGTATGATTCTGAGATGATCTAAGACATTACGAGATGATTCTTAGATGTTCCAGGATGATTTTGAGATGATTCAAGATGATCTGAGATATTATGAGATGATTTCAAGTTGTTGTGGGATGTTATGGGATGATTTTGAGATATTATGAGATGTTTCGGGACAAATCTAAGTCATTTTGAGATATTATGGGATGATTATGATTCATTCCAAGATGTTACGGGACAAATCTGAGTCATTCTGAAATGTTATGGGATGTTTCAGGATGGTGGGGGATGATGTTCGATGTTGTTTGATGTTGTTCAATGTTGTTTGATGTTGTTCGATTTTGTTTGATGTTGTTTGATGTTGTTCGATGTTGTTCAATGATGTTTGATGTTGTTTGATGTTATTTTATGTTGTTTGATGTTGTTCAATGTCATTCGATGCTATTCGGGATGATGAATTAATTAAATGATGTTAAATCACTTAATTAATAAATGAATATGAGTGCCAAAATGCTCGTTCACAAGCTAGGACATTTTTAGGTGTCTACATTTTGCCCCTCTTTGATACAAAGTACTAGTTTCTTTGTTTCAAATAAAATTTCCCTGGTATGCCCCAGAATGGATAGCATGGATGGTGCCCCCTCGGGAAATTTGGTGAAAATTTTGGATAATGAACCAAAAAAAATGATAAGATGATGTGATGTGTTAAGTGCAAGGACTAATAGAGGAAAAGTTTGACTAGAAGAAAATGTTAGTAAGATTGAGAAGATAGAATAAATTGGATGATATTAGAAGAAAATTCTAGTAAGAATGTGATGTCATTGATGAGTTTCTTTTTCTTTACTTGGAGGCTTCGATGTTTGAACAATCCTATTTGATGTAGCAAATAGATACGATGCACCAAGGTATTAATGACCAAGGTGACTTTGTATCCATTTCATGGAATTTGACTCTACAAACAAGGAGTATTCTTGTTCATACCAGACATACGAAAACTTTGTTTAAATTATATATTTGGATTGTGTTAAAAAAAATTTGAACCAGTCACGCAGAGAGGTATAGGACACCTAACATGAAAATGATACACAAATTTCAAACCATTTATACATAGAGGTATGAAATACCTAACATGCAACTGCTACACGAATTTTAGACCGTTTACACAAAGAGGTATGAAATACCTAACATGCAACTACTACACAAACTGTTTCAACACATCTTTCATAAGCTTAATAAATAAAGTATTCACCATGGTAGTTTCACAAAAATATCCACCAAACAACAAACTGAAATGTCACTCAATTTCCCTCATTACTTCCTCTCTAAATCCTTTTGGATGTCCTCGAGAGATCCTAGGAATGAGTCAATAATGTAAATCAAAAAGATAAGACTACTAGAAAGATAAAAAAAATGTTGGTGTATCACTTGCTCTATCTGTTATGGAACTATTATTTGGTGTTGATCATGTCTAACATAGGAACAGATCCATTAAGAAATATCTCAGGATGTTTTTGGGAATTGTCAATAGATAGGAAGTTATACTTGGCTTTATTTTTGTCTGTTTGTGTTCAAATCTTGTGATTTTTTGTTGGAAATTTCTAGCTTTTGATGTTGCTTTGTTTGTTTGTCTGTTTTGTCAAAGAGTGAATGTGATGATCTGTTTATTATGGATGAACCTTTATTGTGGATAGGTGATGGCTGAAATAGGATTTTTTTGAGATTTTTCAAATGTTTATATGCTTTTTGATGTTTATTTAATTTTTTTGTTGTATTTTCAAGTTATTTGAATGTTTTTATTTTGTCAATTGTCAAGGAGCTATGGTGAGGATTCAGGGAGCCTCATATCATGTGGATGCATTTTGAGAGTTTGGATGTCCTTTAGGCATCGGTTTCGTAGTATGTACCTTGTTTCTTCTCATTTTGTTCCATTACATTCTTGTATTGCATGCACAAAGTTTCTTGAGTCAATAGCAAAGTTCTCATGATTTATGAGTAGTTGCATCAGTTTTGGCACTTTTGTATTGTGAAAAATTGTGCTTTTGTCTAAAATTTGTGTTATTGTCATAAAATGGTGCTTTTGTTTCATGCAGTTGTTCCAAAACTATGCAATTGTCTGAAAACTGCACAGTTGTTCTAAACTTGCACTCTCTTTTTATGCAGTTTTCATAAAATCTTACTTTTGTTTCATGCAGTTTTCCTAAAATATCACTTTTGTTTCATGTAGTTGTCTTAAAATATCGCTTTTGTTTGCTCTGTGACTTGTAATTTTATCCTATCTTCAAATGACCATATATTTTTCATGTGGAAGTATTTTTCAGTTCTTTTTTATATAAAAAATGGGGTAGAATTTCATAATCTTTGCAATGGTGTAGGTGGTTTTCAGTTTTTTTGTAGTTAAATTTCCATTGGTGTCATGAGATTTCATTTTCCTTTATTTCATTTAAACCCTATTAGAATTTGCTTGTTGTCATCCTAAATGTCGTTTGTCATCATGTTTTGTGGCATTTTGTGTTTCTTGACATGTTTAGAGTGAAACCCTAACATCATGGGTTAAAATTATTGTAGGTGGTCCTCAAACCACTACAGTTGAGGGAGAGACAACTTTAGGATCCTTTTGATCATATTATCAATTTCATGGGTTTTGTGAATGTTTTTGGATTTTGTAATTTTGAATTTGTTTGGATTTTGTCTTTTTGACTAAGTTGGAATAAATCCTGATAAAAACCTAATGGGATTGACCTAAGGCCACGGGGGCTAAAAACCTTTCCTATGTTTTACACACGCAGACGACGTAGTTCGACTGTTTGACTCAAAGAATAAACTTGTTTTTTGGGAAAAATAATTCCTGGATTGATATTCCACTTTCGTGTCTAGAGGATATGTTGCGGGAAATCTACTTGAACTAGTTTTGGGGTTCAAGAAAATGTTGATATCTTAGACTATTTTAGTGAAGGAATAATCCAACAATGTTGTTTTGTTTTTGATATTTTTTAGATGTTTTTGATTTTCAATTTTTTTGGATTTTTACCCTTTTTCCTGGGGTATAAGATGTTGAAAACTTGGATTGATACTTCACTTTGTTTTTCTAGAGGATATGTTGTGGAAAATCTTACTTGAACTAGTTGTGGGGTTCAAGCAGCTATTGATATCTTAGAATTTTCAAGCGAAGGAATAATCCATGTTGTCATCATCTTTGAAGGTTACCTTGGTAGTGCATTGGTGGTACACCTTGTTTTTGGGATGAACTATTTTGAAGGTTACCTTGATGGTGGTTGTTGGTATACCCTTTTGTTGGGATAAATTCCTAGATCACAATGTGACCTAGAAGACATAGATCGGGATTTATTCTAAAGCAAGATGCAAGCATTTTCCCTCAGTATCTAGCAATTTAGGTGATGGATTATCTTGTGATAGGATAACATGTTTGGATAGAGTATTCCCTATGTATAATGCACCATGGCTTAGATAATGTTGGATAGGATAGGATCAATGACAATGAACCATGTCAAGATGTTTTCCATAAGCAAGTGTAAAATTTATATCAAACATTTATCAAGATCAAGATAAGTTGGATTTTGGAAACAATGGCTTGGGTTCGTTATGGATATGTTGAGATGCATCCACCTGAAATGGTGGACGTAGATGCTTTATTCTACACATGATGCTATTTTCCAAGCTTCATCATGGTACTTGTTCAAAGCGCCACCATAGTGGTTTTCACTGGAGGACGATTTTTCTCTTGACTATTTCTCTTGATTTTTTCCTTGTTTTTTCTTTATTGATTTTTGATGTCACACAAGATGCCTGTTTACTAGGTTTTCATCATGTGGTGACCATTTTTTCTTCTCATGTTGGACCACCTGGTGGTTTTGATATGGTTTTCATTGTTGTCATGAAGTTTCAATGATATCCTTCTTGGAGGAGTTGTTTTGCTAGGATGTAGGCGCGTGAATGTAACCCCTGGAACTTCTTATATTCCTTTTTGATACGAGAGTTAACCTTACCTTGGTGCGCACATCGCAATAGAGTTCCCTTAGAGTCCTTATCACAAATATTTTCTGCCAACACATGGTCAATGTGAGATTTGGATATCATGGATGAAAAAATGCATTGAGGGATATGATATTTAGATGGATTGGTCGATAGTTTGGAACTTTTGACTCTCCAAACTTGGGATGATGAGAAATGATGGGTAGATATGGAGATTCGATTGGGATCAATGTCTTGATATACCTTGAAATTTTCTCTTGAAGCTTTCTTTTGCATTGTTGGAAATATTTGATGGATGAACTTCTCTTTTTTATTTTTCCCCATAGTTTCTTTGACTAATGGATTTTATAGGGATTATTTTTTTCTTTTTCTTTTGTATCCATTTGAATCTTTCTTATCCATTTTGTTTTACTGATTATTTTTCTTCAATGACGTATTTCATTCTTTGATATAGCTTTTTTTCTTGTTGTTGGTCCCAATTAGAGGATGGAAATATATGCAGATGATGATTCATGATATGGCTAGTTTTAGCATTGGTATCGATTTTATCATAAGCACCCTTCATGCTCTCTATGTTGATGCTTACATTAGATGAAGTTTCATTATGGACGTATCTCTAATATTTTTAGATTCCTTTGAATAAAAAATACCTTGATGCTTAGGATTTTCAATAATCTAAACTGATTCTAGGATAGCTTGTTCATGTAGGCCTTATCATCTATCTTGATAATGAATTTGTTGAGAGATTTTACTTATAATGGGATATGGATCACCTTGGAAATAGGGTGATAATATTTATTTGTTCTGTTATGGATTTTTAAATGTGGTAGCTTCCTCACTAATAGGATCCTTCAAATGTGGGATACCTTCTTGATTTATATCTTCAACTTGATCTTGTAAAATACCGGATTTTAATGCTTCTTCAAGAGGTGTTTTTGATTTACTATCCACGCAAAATTCTTCCTCATGATTCAATTTTTATATGTCTTCATAGGATGTTTCTGATTCATAACTTATGTATAAATCTTCTTCATGATTCCTTTTTGATATTTCTCCACAAGATGTTTCTAATTTACAACTTATGTATAAGTCTTCTCCATGATCCTTTTTTGATATGTCTCTATATTTTTCTATGTCTTGATCTTGTGTATAGATGTTAACAGTAGGAGATCTTGTACTTTGCTGCTAATTTCAAGAGTATGAGACTCTTGAATTTGATGAAGATCATCTACCTATCCATTAGGAGAAAGCATCTCATGGGAATATGTATGTGTCCTTGGTCTATGTATGTGTTCTTCTTTTGGAAAACATGGGATGTCTTGGAAGATATCTACCAAGTCATTGTAATATTTTGATGATAGGGATTCTTTATCTTGACTTTGTGTGGTATCATCTTTAACATTATTTGGATCAAATTCTTGATACGGATCAATTTCAAAGAAAGGTTTTCTTGTAAAGGATCCTTGGATTTCCTCAAAATGTGGACATATGGGTAATGGATCTTGGCTTAGATCTTATGCCTTGGGTATAAGTGTTGGATCTAGAGTTTCTTGATCATCAATATGTACTTCCATGAGGTTGGATGATGTCAATATATCATGGACTAAATTATTTCTACAATTGGGTGATTGATTTTGATAATGCTTGGGAATAACTTCTTGATGTATGTCCTCTTGTTCACTAGATGATGTAGAGACATTGTCATTGCGATCGGTGATAGATAGCTCTTGACCATTGCTTTCAACTTTTGAGGTTGAGACATTATCATTATTTTCATCAGTAGATGGACCTTGAATGTTATCTTCAATAGCTATTTCTCCTTGATCAATGAGGTCTTGAATG
Organism: Sequoiadendron giganteum; assembly: GCA_007115665.2. Classification (NCBI taxonomy): domain Eukaryota; kingdom Viridiplantae; phylum Streptophyta; class Pinopsida; order Cupressales; family Cupressaceae; genus Sequoiadendron; species Sequoiadendron giganteum. The sequence goes on from CM021104.1 coordinate 440,315,683, forward strand.
AGGTTTTTGAGTGTAGCACATATGTTTGTTGGGTGACCCTTGATTTTGTGGAACTCACATCATTCGTACAAGTTATACCAAGGAATTTTAAAGCTTGGTTCACATAAGTTGGACTATTTTTGATTTTGATAACTTCTTGTTGTACTAGTTCATGCATCATTACCACTAAAATCTCTCCCAAAGGGGTGAATTTCCTTATTGGTTGGTAATCTTTCCTATGTGGCTTTTCTTGATTGTTTTTCTCTTGATTTTGTAGAATTCCTTGATTTTGTGTTTGAGGTATATTTTGATGTTGCACTTGAGGTACTCCTTGGTTTTTCAAAACTTCTTGATACTATGACTGACGTACATCTTGATATTGCACTCGAGGTACACCTTGGTGTTGTGGAACTTTTGGATACTGCAGATATTGGAAGTGTTGTTGATGTGGATATTGAGGTGTTTGAGGATTGTCAAGATGTTGATATGTAATGTTCTAACTTTGCACATGACACTGGTGATACATTGGATTTCATATTTGTTTAACTTCCTCAAGATCTCTCTCAATTTTATTTAGGGTGATTTGATGTTCTGGACTTATTCCTTGATGGGGGTTTTGAAACCCTTGATGTTGTTTCCCTACTTAATGTTGTGACCCTTGATAAGAGTAATTTGGGTAATATATCAACATGTTGTAGGGATGTTTTGATACTCAATACCCTATCAAAAGGTCACTTGGTTTATATCTTCATTGGATACTCTCATCGTTCATGGAATTTTTTGGTGGGATACTACTGGTATTTTTATTGGCTTCCATCTTTTTCCTATGTTGTGATCTTGTGGTTGTCATAAACAACTTGGGTCTCCTATGGGAGAGTGGTGTAATCTCTATTTGACTCAAATTTTAAATACCTAATGTTGTCCTATGGATTATGTGTGATACTGGAATTGTTGGACCAGACCAATATTCTGACAGTAGAAGGAAGACAAGTTTGGATTGTTCCTTAAAGCTCGTTTGTAAAAGTTGTATACCAACCTAGTTTTGGTTTCATGAAGTTCCCAAAGGTGTTTCTTAAGATCTTTTGGACTAAGATGCCTAAGTCTGAAATGATGACCTATGGACTTTATCTTAGGGATCTTGACCTTGCGTGAGATCATGAAGGGGATAACTATTTCCACATGGGTAGTGGTAATATAGGTCTCTCTGCTACTATTTCAGCTTTATCTTCCTCTTCATCTAGGACAATTGATGGGGCAAGAAACTGGAGGGGTGTTTTTTTCTTCTAAAAAGTAAAGGTTCTCAAGATGCTTATGATATCATTTTGTTCACCTTTGATATATATGAGACTAGGTTGAAGGATCGGTGCTACAAGATCTGTTTGCTTAACTGGGGCAGTTGGTCGTTAGATGGTCATCAAGTTTGATGGTATTACGGGATGGTTGTTGTGAAGCTCAAGACCCTAGGGTTTGAGTGTTGTTTTTGAATGATACTAATTCAAAAATAAAAATATTGAAAAACTAAAGTCTATATTCCACTTCCTTGTCAAGAGGATATGTTGCAGGAAATTTTACTTGTACTATTTGTGAGTCCCAAGTAACTATTGATATCATGGATGTCTGAGTGGAGTAATGACTTTAATGGTTTGTTTTATTTTTATTTCAAATAGGTAGGATGGAAATAATGGATATGGGACTATCTGACCTTCTATCTTTCCAATTGTTTTGATTCAAACAATTATCTTATGAAAAACTCTCTCTAAGCTTTTTCTCTATGTTTTGAAGTATGGCAAGTGATAAGACGACAACTTGGACTGGCTTAGCAAGCATGGAATTATGTGACCTTCATGTCTATAACTTAGGTTGTGAAATCACAACACCCAAGCCATAGTTTTCAAATGTTTACTTTGATTAATGTACCCTCAAATCAAATCCAAAATGTTTGGAAACATTTAAGGAAAGATCCTTTCAAAGCGGTAAAAACATAAGGCTTCTCTCACAAGTATGCACTAAATCAAAGGGTTTATGGTTTAACCATCTCATTCAATGTTTGTTTTGGATGCATTCTTTTTCTTTAAATCAAACACATAATTTGATGTCAAATCATTTTGAATGTAATGGTCCAAGTTTAACATAAATGAACAATTACAACCCTAGGGGATAGACACCATTCATTTAGGTAGGCCTGCCTCATGCTCCGAAGAGATGATTTTACATGCAATGTATGGTGTAGGCCTATAGTCAGACATGGAAAGTAAATTATGATGCACCACTTTCAGAGAATGTTTTTGGATAATAGGGTGGCCTCTAAAACAATTTGGTTCTTAGTGATAAGTGTGAACACAAAAATTTGACACTCACCCGCTTGGCCACTTAAGGATCTTTAACCGTTCTTGTTCCACTTAAGGCATGGGATTAGGTGTAGCTTGATGTCAGCACAACTTGAATCTACTTTCTTATGATTTCACAACCTTTAATATATCCCACCAATAAACGTGCTGTGAGACCTTGTAATGAGTTCTCCAACGTGGGATGTGTCTCAAAGAAAGCCCCCTCTTTAAGGTAAACTTAAAAATAAAGTGCAATGCTCAAAAATGTTCTTTCACTCACCCAAGATCACCAAAATGTGTGAGGGGAGAAGATAAAACACTTTAGCTTTTCCAATCAATGAATGCACAGTGAACAATTCTTAGCAATTTGATTCATTTTAAACACCTCGAGCAATGTTATCCCCAAAAATTTGTGTGAAAAGTGAAACAAATTTCTTTTTAACTTGCACCAATTCAAAATAGTCAAGACATCAAACAATTAAGATAACAATGGTGAAAAAATGTAAAGAACCATTTGTTCATTTTTATGAGCTCCAATAGAGGTATTTCTAAGAAAATCAGTCCTTGTCTTATCTTGGTCAACAAATGAAATACATGTTTGCATCAACAAAATGGGAAATGTTTCTAGCTCTTTTTATGCACCAAAATTTAAAGGTTCCTAACTATGAAAACATGAAATGTGTGCATTTTAGGGCCCAAATTTAAAGTATCTTTGTTCTTTTTATGAGCACCAAACAAAAATTTCCTAACTTAGAAAGCTTAAAATTGGTTCTTTTTAAATAAAACCAAAATCAAATATGAATTTTTTGTTGTTCATTTTTTGTGCACCAAATGAAATTTTTCTAAGTTAATAAAAAAATCAAAAGTTGGGATTGATGGTCTTCCCTACAACAAACATGTTAAAGTCATTGGAATCCTACATCAGATTTTTCAATTCATGCCTACACATCCAAAAATAAACAACAGTTAGTGAAAATCCTATTAAAAAGGTGCAAGATCTATGCACTTGTTTGTTAGAGCGCTGCTCAGAACAAGAAACACAAATGCACAAAAAAAAGAAAACTGCACAGTTTTTAAAAACAAATGCTAAAACCTAGACAAACAAATGCTACCCTATGAAAATACAAATTCTCGGGTCTTAGAAAAATGCACCATTCCCATGACAAATGCACAATTCTTCTGACAAAAGCGTAGTTCTTCTGAAAACTACGCAGTTTTCTTGATAGACAAGTGCTCATAATTTTCAAAAAAGCGCTCAGGTTTTCTGGACAAGCATGTGAAAACTCTGTTAGAAGCATTTTCAGGACATGCAACTTCACAAGTGACTCAAATGAATGTTAGAGGAGGAGAAAAGGGTCCCACTGAGCTTGTCAATGTTAGATTAAGATCCAAGAAGGACATGAATGCATTTTAACAAAGAAATCTAATCTACAACCAACAAATCTAAAATCTAAAAACTCCAACACATACAAGATTGAACTATACGATTGCAAACATGATGAGGAACCTACTGATTACCAAATGAAAACAAAAGATAGCTTTTACCATCCCGTAGTGAAGTGTATTCGCTTGATGTTGGATTGTTCTTATCACATCAAAGCCTCCAAAGTTTGTGTGCAAAGTGTGGATGAATGCTTGTTGTGTTTGGTTGATCGAAGACAATGGTGAAGCTCTCTCAAGGGTGATCTTGACAACACTTTATTTCTCAATGTATGTTGATTCTTTGATCCTTATTTGTGAGCAAAGGGGTTTTTTATATAGAAACGTTGATTTGAAATTGATGATCAAGATTGTTTTGAAGAATATCTAGATCAACGGTCAAAGTGTGTTGAGAGGATTTAGACATGAGAGAATTGTACAAAGTTGATTGCACATTTTTTGTGATTGGGAAATAGATTGGCCAGTCAAGGATATGATTTATCAGTTAAAATAATCATATTGATTAGTCAAGAATGTGATGGCTTAGTTATGAATTGTGATGTCTTAGTTAATAGAATAGATTGTTCAATTAACAAGATTGATTAGTTAACAAATTAGAGTTTTTAGTCAATAATCATAATTTTCTCAGTCAGACAGTGGGTGAGGAATATGAACTAATTGATTTAATTAATTAATTCCTTTTTAGAGTCGAATGTGCAAATCAAGTTTGACTTTTGAAAACAAAGTTGCATTAGTTTGATTTGATTTTTGATAATTGATTTGAATAGTTTGATTTATTTATTCAAATTTTGGGAGGGAAAGTGTCGTAATTAAATTATTGTTTAATAATCTAATCCACTTAGAGGAATAAGGTGATTTAGTGACGTAGTTAAATAATTCACGTTATTTAATCAATCAAGATGAAATAAATTGAGATTAGGACTTTATTAAATAAATGTGATTTATTTAATTCATTGAAATGATGAAAGGTGAGTTAATCAAATAATGTGGTTTTATTTAATTAATAACATAATTAGAGTTTTCAGGACTTTATTAAATAAATGAAATTTATTTAATTTGTCTGAAGTGATGAAAAAGTGAATTAATTAAACAATTTTGTTTTATTTAATCAATAGAGGAATTAAGGTTTTTAGGACCTTATTAAATAAATCAAATTTATTTAATTTGTTTGAAATGATGAAAAACTGAATTAATTAAATAATGTTTTATTATTCAATTAATAGAGGAATTAGGGTTTTTGATGTCGTTTTGATGTGGTGCGATTTGGGAATGTTGTAGTATGATTCTCAGATGATCTGAGATATTACACTATGATTCTGATATATTTTGGGGTGATTTCAAGATGATTTGAGACATTACATGATGATTTCAAGTTGTTTCAAGATGTTAAGGGATGAGTCTGAGACATTATGAGATGTTCTAAGACAAATCTGAGTCATTCTGAGATGTTATGGGATGATTATGAGTCATTCCAAGATGTTACAAGACATATCCAAGTCATTTCGAGATGCTACAAGATGTTCCAGGACGGTGTGGGATGATGTTCGATGTTGTTCAATGTTGTTGAATGTTTTTTTATGTTGCTTGATGTTGTTCGATGTTTTTGGATGTTGTTCAATGTTTTTTGATGTTGTTCGATGTAGTTTAATGTTGTTCAATGTTTTTTGATGCTATTCGATGTTGATTGATTTTGTTCGATGTTGTTAAATGTTGTTTGATGTTGTTCGATGTTGTTTGATGTTTTTTGATGTTGTTCAATGTTGTTTTATTCTATTCAGGATGATGAATTAATTAAACGATGTTAAATCACTTAATTACTAGATGAATATGAGTGCCAAAATGTTAGTTCACAGGCTAGAACATTCTTAGGTGTCTACACATATCAACTTTGAAAATTTGAGATGAATTACCTAGTCCTTCTCAAGTTTTAATTAAGGCTTTAAGTATTCTAAAGACCTTCAAAAATTATATGTGATTTCAAAATTAAAAAATTCCAAATTTTTTTCAAGGTTAGAAAACCTCCATCAGAACTCAACAAGGTTCTGACAACCTTGTCAGAACCTGACGAGGTTATAACAACCTTGTCGGAACCTAACAAGGTATTTTACAAGGTTATGACAACCTTGTCAGAACTTGAAGAGGTTTTGAAAACCTTTTTAGATCTCAATGAGGTTGTCAAAACCTTGACAGGCCTTGTCAGAACTTGAAGAGGCTTTGAAAACCTTTTTAGATCTCAATGAGGTTGTCAAAACCTTGTCAAATCCTGTCAAGGTTGTGACAACCACCCAAAATCCTGATAACCACTTTTTAAAGGTAAAAGGGAGAGGCAAAATGTTTATTTTTTATATTTTTTTTATGTTTTAGTTCACTTTGTGGGTTCCTGAAATGGTTATTGGAGTCATTTTAAAGGATGATACATTACTATAAATACATAAAATGAAAGATGAAAGTGAAGGTTTCAAAGGAGGTATCAATGAGGTTGTGACAACCTTGTCAGAACTTGACAAGGTTGTGTCAACCTTGTCAGAACTTGACAAGGTTGTGACAACCTTGTCAAAACTCAATGAGGTTATGACAACCTTGTCGGATTCTGAAAAGGTTGCGACAACATTGTTAGATCCCAACAAGGTTTTGATAACCTAGTTATATCTTGACGAGGTTGTGACAACATGCTCAGAACTCCACTATACTGTTGAAATACATAAAAATGAGTCTAGAACTCCACTATACTATTGAAATTCATAAAAAATGAGTCTCGAACTCCACTATACTGTTGGAATCAAAACATGGAGGAAAAGATAAAGGTGTCGACTATTCATCATAAAAAAGAAGAAGAAATTTCCATTATTTTATTTACAAACCATTCAAAAGTGCTCTCAAGAGTTATTTTTGTAATTTATTTTATAAAACTTTGTAAACTCTCAAATTGAAAAAGAGTAGTTATAGAAACTAAAAAGTCACTCTTTTTTATTTATTGTAAAACTTTTGAGGGAGATGAGTTTATTTTCTGGGGGGGAAGAGAGATGGGAATTTCTAAAGGATAAAATTTATTTTTTCATTTTTTACATAGGAAAGAGTTTGTGAGCTCTTTGATTAAAGAAATAATGGAGAATAATATGTTTGTTTTGTGAGTCAAACATATTTTATTTGTGTTGTGGGTTATGTTATGCCCTGCATACCCATCCCAATTTTCCCTTCGATTCATAATGGTTCTCCCTATTTTTTTGTTGCCCTCCTTTGTTTTTTCCTTATTTTCTTTTCCTTGGTTTTTTCTTTCCTTTCTAGTCCTGAGAGTTTTCTTTCTTCTAGGCTCTTTTTTATTTTTCCTTGTGCTTTTGGTTTGGTCTTAGGATCTTTTGTTATTCATGGTTTTATTTCCTTTCTGGTGCCTAATGAGTTTTGATTCTTGAATTGAACTTAAAACCTTTATGTAAGAGGTTCAAATCTGATTTGGTTTCCTGACCCTGCCTTGCTTTGTTCCTTGTTATTTCAGGTTTTGAATCATATTTCAAACCTTTCAGAAAAGGTCTGGATCCAATTTGGATACTTTCCCCCATTCTATTGTCTCATTCAGGACTCAAGATCTGAAATGGATTTCAAACCTTGTTCAATTTGGTATAAATCTATTTACTCTTCCTAGTCTTGCCCTATTTTACCCTGGTTTTTTTTCCTGCCCGAAGGTCATTCGAGGATCAAAACCCAGATCAAATATTGGAGTTCTTCATGCTCTATCACAATATATATTTTTAATCTAAACCCTCGACGACCCACTATATTAATGGATGTTGAACTCTCACATGTGTAGAGGGGATTTAAGGCATCTTTACTTGTAATTGAGCTCATAATTGTGATTTGATAATTAAGTTTGGGATGTCTAGAGTTTGAGGAGAAATATCATGATAATTGGAACATGGTGGTGTTGATTTCTCTTTGGATTCCCTTCCCTTTCCATTTCCAGGTTGGTTTCTTCTACTTTTTTATCTGTTTCCTTTGTTTCTTTCTCATTTCATTTGTTTTTAATTTTTTTCTTGCATGCACTTTCCTCTATTTTATTATTTCTACTTGTCATTTTTTTCTTTTTTTCTTCATTTTTTTGTGTCAATCCATTGGTTTTTGTTTTTCCCTTCCTTGTTCATTTTTTTTGTTCTTTCAAGCTATGAATCCAGTTTCCACCCCCCTTTGATAGTCAAGATCCATGATCCCGATGTGCCCTATACCGTTAGGGTTTGAAACCCTTAGCCTGCCCTAATTTCACTTAGTTATTCCATTAAAATTTCCTAAGTGATTGAGATACAATTCCATCGTTTTAGGTTCTCAAAAATTGAAATCCCTTCTCTATGAAAAGGTCTTGATCCACAATCCTTTCCTAATCCCAATCTTCACAACAAAACTTTGCAAAACATCACTTAATATTTTGATTCAGTTTTTAGTTTGGTCCTTTCGAGTTTTAAAACCCTAAAAGGATTATTTTATTATGAATTTAAAATCCATCATTTTCCCCCACTCCTAACCTCCACTATTAATTTTCACTCGGGATTTGTTTCCCTGGTAGGACACTTTAGAGTTAGGAATGAAGTCCATTGTAGATCTTATCTCCCGATGAGTACCATACCTAAAATTGAGCTTAAGATTGTTAGTCCCTCTAGTTTTTAAAAACATAAAGTCATATACCTGATGTCTATTTGAGATCCCAAGTCCTCAACAAACCAAAATAATCGATGACCTAAACCGAAAAGAGTTTTTGGTTCTTACTACAATGAGGTCTGTTTAGGGTTCCAAGTCCCGATCAAACCATGACAGATAGTATGTCCGTATAATTTTCTAAAATCCAAACAGACACGCTTATAGAGTGGGCCAATATTTGTTTCAGACCTTCACTCTCATAATGGTCCAATTGAACTATAATTTCAAACCCCAACCAAGATTTTTTAAGAAATGTTCTAAATCCTGAAGTTGTTCTTGATCCTAACTCCCACCTATTAAGAGAAAAGTTCCATCAAGTTTTCAAGTCTCGATTGGAATTTTTATTGAAAATTCCTAAGTCCAAATTGGATCTTGATTTCCACCATTGGTGTGAGAATACCTATTAAGACAAAGGTTCTTGTGGGGTTCCATAACCCGATAGGACATAACTTTAAATTTTCTTTTAAGCCAAGTTTTCTCAAAACTCTTTCAAGGATTCTTATAGATATTATTTTCTCTTCCTAGGTTACATAAATTTTTTATTCAAGTGGAGACTCAAGTCTTGAGGTTACACAAAGAGAACCAAAGGCCAAGAGGAATAAGGTAGATAAACTTCCATTAACAATGAAGTAAAAATTCCAAGGAGTCCCTAGTGTCTCCAAATTCACCTCTCAAGTCATCAGAAAAATAGACACAAATTTGGGGCATATAGACATGAAAACCTTCAAAGAAGATACCATTACCTTTGATTTTTCTCCTAGAGCACAAAAGATAGATATCTCAGGACTATCTCATATAGCACCATTCCTATTTGCAATGCAATGCCCAAAATTAATCTTAGATGTAACAACTTCCTACAATCGATTCCAAAGGAAGTGTTATGACCTATGGGGAACAAAGATTATAGACCTTTCTCCACCAATGATTCAAACAATATTTGACCTACCTCCATATGCTCTATTAAAGACAACAACAAAATAAAATTTAATTCATGAATATCAAAAGGATATTAGTATAAAATTGAGGCACTTGAATAAGAGTTGATCAAAAATAGAAAGGAAGTTAGTATTGAAGATTCCCACAAAGATTACAAGGTCAAATTTCTATTCAGAAGTGGGAGACATTATCACCTTTTTATCAAGAGTCCTTGGTAAGGAGGAATCCAAGACTTAAAAGTCTTGGATGTTTCAATTTCATAATATTATTCTAAAAGTTGAAGTATTTTTTGACTGGGGATAAATTATTTTCGATGTAATTCATGCTCAAATGACTACCTTGAAGGACACAAAGTAGTTCTTCATGTCTTCATATGTAATTTAATTGGAAAAAAGGGTTGGTAAATTTCCAAGATTAAACACGACATGAGTTAGAGGGGAAGGACATGGATAGAATAAAATTTGTGAATTCTATACCCAATTAGAATATAAAGAACCTGAGAAGCATTTTAAATGATTCAATGATGCATTCTTATATATAGTGATCAATCAGCTTAACAAAGATGTAGGGTTCAAAATGACTAAGGAGGCAATGGTTCATGCAATTCACCAATTCCATCCATATCAGATTTTTTGGGTTTGAAAAAGCACCATTCAACACTAAAGTGATAGGCTTATTCTAAGTGAATTTTATAGATAAATTATGGAGGTAAACTTGATTTTCTCTAGGAAACATAAAGTGAGAGGGTTGAAATACCCTATTCAACTAGGATACTACTCATGTCAATCTACCATAGCTTCCAAGATAGATACTAAGGAGTTGCAAGCTATGAATCTAAAAAAATACATTGTAAGAGATAACTTTGACCCTAAGGGAAAAATGAGGGCCCTTAGTGCCTCAATGTTTCCCCATCATTAGCCCGATGTCAAATAATTATAGGTAGAACTTCAAGATGATTTTGAGGTTAGAAAGTGGAGATATGGAAAGTTGACAATATTTTAAATGAAGGAGTTTAACATAAGGGATGATATTCCAGAAAGATTGTCGGATGATGGTCAAACTTTGTATCATATGTATGATATAGAGAAAGTAGGCACAAAATCATGGGATTCCATTTATTGATCAGAGTGGGAAAACCTCTCAATTGATGATATTTCAAATAAAGTGGTGGATAGGAGCAATTCTTGGTTAGATATCAGATTGTAGAGCTATAGGGGAAAAGGAGGACCTATATGGAAAAGGAAAGAATCAACCACTGAAATCTCCTCTGCATCAATCCTTATGGAGTATAAGAGGAAAAAGAGGAAGGAGAAGATACCAACTCAGGCCACTCAGGAGGAAGATTTCTTATCAAAAAATGGTAGAGGCTTTCCAAACAACATCAAACACTTATATAGTTTCCTATGTTAGAGTAGTCTTTAGACTTGGGATATTGCCAATTTCCCAAGTCCACCCCATAGAGGAGGCTACTACTACTAAAATTGCATTTGCTGCTACCCAAGTCATTGTAGAAGAAAATCAGTCATAGTGGTAGTAGAATCTCCTCCTCACTATAATATAGAACACAAGAGAACTAGAGTGATCAGGTGGATATACCACCTGAATTTCCTGGAGGTACACACTCAAAATAATAGAAGATATTAGAATATATTATTTTTGAGTAACATGGGGGTTAGGAAGAAGATACACTAGAGATTCATGAGGAATTAACCAACCCTAAGGGTGATAAGGAGGAAGACACTGAGAATGTGCTCACCAAAGAGGAGCAATGAGAATTGATAGACAACGTGCAAAGGAAAGTTGAACAGGAAAATTTTGAGCAAGAAAAGGCTACCTTCTCACAAATGACTGGTGTAGGAGAGGTTACCAAAGAGAAACCAAAAGAGACTCACTCTCAGAACCAAACAACAAATGTCTACACCAACAAGAGATCCAACTTGGCTAAAGCTAAATTTAGAGAAGAGGAAATAGGTACTGGTTCAACCTCTAAGTTGGTAGGACATAGTGGTGGAAAAGGATAAAATGAACACTAAGAGGTAACAAAGAATCCTCCATTCCACTAGGCTTAATGAGGCAGGGGAGATGATAGTAGAAATAGAAATTCTTGTGGTAGACAAGGATGATAGGGAATTGTTGGCATCGGATTATTAACTTGGGAAGATAGATGAGAGGAGAATAGATAGCATCCTTGGACCTAGTTGTCAATTCTGCAAAAGCAAGGATGATTAAATATAATCAGACAAAGAATGAGATAAAATCTCAATTAGAATATATTAAAAGGTTCGTGAAGGATATCACCTCTCCAGTATTTGAACAACCTTCTCCATTAAAGTCTTTAGTGTTGATAAGAAAAAAGGAGGTGGATGAGTTGAATGAAATGAAGAAGTCCCATATTTTTGAAAGATAGACTCGGAAGTTCAAGTAATAAATGGATAAACTTATAATATCAAGATATAAGCAGTGTGTGAATGCCTGATCATTGGAAGAGAAATTACAAAACTATACTAACAATTTGAGAGAAGAGGATGAGAAATATAGAATAGACTTGAACCTACTTTGGGATTTGATCAACATGAGTATGGAAGAGCTCATCCAAACTACAATTTTGGGAGATCAAGATATCAATTTTGTAAGAAAACTCATAAATTTTATCTTTTAGAATGGATCTTATAGTAGAACACAGGTTGAGTTTGCTTAAGTTGCAAAAGGATCTATATGAGGATTCTTCATGTTCGTAGAGCTTCATTGTCACTATTATCACCCTAGATCTATTTCTTCTAGGAACATGTAGATTAGATATTGTAACAGTAGATTAAAAGTAGATGTATTTTTGAATGATGATGAATAATCTACAACTAGAATAACAAATTAATCCTAATCTAAACAATAATCTAAAATCAAACAAAAAAGAACGAGGAAATAAACATAACAATCTAAACAATTTAATGGAAAGCTCTCATCGAATATGCATTCACCCCTTCGAATTATCTTGATTGTTCTTCTCCATTTTTCCTTTTCAATATTCTTGCCCTCAGATTTCAGTGTTTGAATGCAAGCATAACTTCATCGAGTGTCTAATAAAAATATCAAAGATTTGTCTCTTCTCAAAAATATGTGATTTCGGGAGAGGAGGAATAATGATTATGACAAGCCATTTTATAGATTTTGGGTTTTCAAATGATCGGCTCGGATTGAAAGAGAGTTTGATGGATGAGATTGATGAACGTCATGTGATGTAAGTTATGTATCAGATAGAACATGAGTTAGAACACGAGTTAGAACATGAGTTCAGGAAAGACTGCAGATAGAGACTAAGTTAGAATGTGAGTTAGAACATGAGTTCAAGATCTTAATCTTCAAAAATAGAAGAAATAGACCTTGTATGCAAAATCCAAAGTTAGAAGTCGAAGACTAGTGCATTCAAATGCAAAGAGGAGTTAATTAATTAAATAAATATATTTAATTAATAGACATATCATGCATATGAGTTGGAACTAGTTAACTGACTAGTTATGACGGAGAGTCCTCTTGTAGAGATAACCAGATGTTGAATCCAGAGATAACTAGAGAACTAAAAATAGATCTCGAGTCAGAAAGTGAGTGAATAATGTGTCGTTAGAAAATGTGGATCAATTAAACAGTAAACTAACACACCGATAAGACATTATATTAAAGAAATCTAACTAGAAAGCATAAATGCAAACTCTAATGACAATAGCTTCTTCAAATTCGTCTCATTGTCCTCTATCTCCAAAGATTTGATTAAAGATGTTGGATCTCAATTGTGTAAGCAGCAACTTGTTGAAATGGCAACTTAAGAGAATGAGATTAATTGAAAATGCATGTGCATGACTATATGATTTAAGCTATGAAATTGAAATGCTATGATGCTAGAATGCTGATAATATTGAAATGCAACTATAGTAATTGCGTATGAAATCTAAGATTCGAGGTATGTCCTTTTTAACTCATAAGAGGGCTATATTTATAGACTTTTGAAGCCAAGAAATCCTATTGATGAGGATCAACGGTTCAGATTCAAACATGTAAGATGAACGGTGAGAGATCAAGAAGTTGAGAAGAAGACAAAAGATGTTTCCATAAATTAAATGAATGATATTTAATTTATGTGTGAGAGCACTTTAATTAAATATATAAAATACTAAATTAAATATAGAGAGAAGAAAGTTTCTAATTAAATATTATAGAACATTTAATTAATGTGGCAAGAAAGCTTTCAATTAAATATTGGAAATATTTAATTAAGTGGAATAGAAGAAAGCGCTTTAATTAAATATTGGAAATATTTAATTAAATGTGAGATGAAGAATATCATTTAAATTGATAATTTAAACTTGTGATAATTAATATAAATAAATTGTGAAATATATTTATTTAATTAAGAGGAAAATAACAATAATTAAATAAACTTATTTATTTAATTAAACTAGAAGAATTGAGAAAATGAACAATATAAATAAATAATTAAATTTATTTATATGTAGATGACTTAAGAATATTAATTAAATAATTCATATTTAATTAATTAACGGGTTTGATTAACCGTGACCATTTTTTAGATATGTACATTTTGCCCCTCTTCAAAGTGATGTGTTTTACGCATTGCTTCAAAGAATTTTGCCCCAAAATTTTGGAATTTACCGATGCGATATGCCCCCTCGGGTGATGAATCAGATAAAGATGATTTTGGAATTTTTTACTGATTTGCTATTTGATTCGTTGACCGATAAAGATGATTTGATGTAAACCCCTATTGAAAGATTGATATGAAGATGAAGAACTTTGCTTTTACCCCGATGGATGATGCTTTTCGATTGATTTAGCATGTGATAGTGAATTTGTGATGATTGATTGATGATAACTGATAAGAATGATAGGATAGATTGATAAATTTTCTTTCATGATTGATGAAAAACAAATAGTAAGATTGATGAATTTTCTTTCATGATTGATTTGATTGAAGAGGATCGATACAAGAATTTGATGAAGATGATTGATTGGTTGAATGAGTTTGATTTGAACAAGCAATGTGATTGATTAGAAGAGATTGAAATAAATGATTGGATGCATTGATGTGAGGGACAAGAAAGGATGATAAGCAATAGTATATTGGTAAGAGAAAATGAGAAGAAAGAAACACAAATAGATTCAAAAATGAGTATGATGTTGCCCTAGTAAAAATACAAGCCGAGATGGATTGATGATGATGATGATAGTGTTATTGATGAGGGAAGGATTCATCCCAAAACAACACAAGGATAGGGAAGGATACATCCCGATGATGATGATGATCAAGGCTTGCAGTAAGGCTAGGAACAAGACCAAAGGTATGATTAAATGATTTGTGCTAGATTGAATGGATTGATTAGATGAGATTGGAAGAAAGGATTGGATGAATTGATTGAGATGATGTAGATGATAATGCTCATGCATAAACTAAGATGGATGCAATCTATCTAATATGCAAACTAAAATGCAAAGTTGTCATTTTGTGAGCTGCTTTACGCTTTACGTTTCATCATTGAGCCTTTTGATATGTTGAAAGTTAGTACAAGTATCAAAGGGTATGTTAGCACCAATGTTGACCTGAGTACTGCTTTCATGATGTTTGATATAGCAAGTTAATACAAGCATAGAGGTATAATTGAACCAAGATGACCTGAGTATTGCTTGCATAAACAGACAAAAGTTAACCATTTTCCTATGCAAATTCCGAAATGTCATCAATGATACATTGTAGAGCATGTCCCATGACAAATTTGAACCATAGTAATGATTAGCTTACACGCAACGAGCAAAGAAAAATCATACTTCTTCCTTGTGATTCTAGTTCAGTACATCATTGAATCACTCCAAAGACATGATGTCATCAAATATCAAAACAACAATTGCAACTTATTGCTTTAAGTGTTCCATTTATTGTATTCAAATTAAGATCATCCAGTTTGTTTCAGTTTCAATGTATGACATGTCTCAAAGCTGTTTTGACCAGGCTTGATTGGATATTTGATTGTTGATCTGATACTTGATAATTGACACATGTTGCTTGTTTGTCTGCTCAAAAAGTTGATTTCCCCCAGCGAGTTCAGGATTTTTCCCCTAGTCTAGGGTGAGACATGACCATTTTATTGATGGAAGCATACAATTTATTGATTTTTCTTTGGATTTCAGGAATATTTTGAATTTTGATGTTTTCTAAATTTATTTTTTTTGGATTTTGATGTTTTCTAATGAATTTTTTGAATATTTTTGGTTTTTTGATTTTGACGATTTGGATATGGACATGCATGACAATATCAGTGTTCTATTTTGAGATTTTGTTGAAAACCAAGCTAAGGTTGATTCATAAAATTGATGGATTGATAGTTTGACTAAGTGTGTTAAGTCAAACAAAAGTGATAATGCATTTGTAAAATATAGGAAGTTGTGTTATCCTAGAATAAACTTGTATGAAAGAGGATGGTTTGACTAAGTGTGTTAAGTCAAATGAGGTGATTATGGATTTGATAATTCGGCTAAGTGTGTTAAGCCAAACAAAAATGATAATGAACTTGTAAACCCAAGGAAGTTGTGTTATCCTAGAGTAAACTCGTTCACAAGATGATAGTTTGACTAAGTGTGTTAAGTCAAACAAGGTGATAATTGATTGGATTCGATTGATCAAGATTGATGAAGCTTGATTTGGAACAAAATTATTTTAATGATTTGATGTGACACTAACATGCAAGTTAGATGCGACTGATATGAATTGTTTAGATTGATGTTTGACAAAAGATAAAGCTTGATAAGGAGTGTCTTCCTGTCAAAATATGTCATGGGCTAGTGATTTGGATCTTTTGGCTTGCAAATACTTGACCAATTTGATTTTACATTTGCCAATGTTCAAATCACCAAATAAGTTGGAGGATATAGATCAAGATTTATTCTTGAAACAAGATGTAAATATCTACCCCCAATGTCCAGCAATGTTTGAATGGCCATGGATGGATTATTGAATAGGTGTATGGATAGATATTGTAAGCATGCAAAGGATGCCAGGGACTATCTTGTGCCAAGATAAGGTGTTCGAACAGAGGAATTCTCATTCGGATAATGCTTCAAGGCTCAGATAACATTTGGATTGGATAGGATCAATGAAAATGACCCATGTCAAGATGTTTACCATAAACAAGTGTAAAGTGTTTACCAAACTTTGTCGAGATCAAGATAATGTAAATAGATGGTAATGGGCTGGATAAATGGTTCATGCATGAACGGATGATATTGTTGGAATGTTGGCTTTATTATGGATGTGATAAGATTCTTTCTCCTGAATTGGCACACATAGATGCTCAATTCTACACATGAAGCTTGTTTGCCAAGTTTTCATCATGGTACCTATCCAAAACACCATCGAAATGGTTTTCGCTAGAGGACGATTTTTCTCTTTACTGTTTTCAATCCTTTTTTTTTTTTTTTGTATTTTCTGAGAGATTTTAAGTTGATGCTAAACCACCTAGTGGTGTTGATGTTGATGCTTCTGTCATAATGTACCATCGATATCCTACTTGAAGAAGCTGCTTTGCCAAGATACGTGCACTTGAAAGAAAATTTTGAGAAATTCGTTCTGCTTTGCTAATACTGGAGTTAGCTCTGTCTTTATGCGCACATCACGATAGAATGCCTTCTGAATCCTTATGATGAAAGGTGACCGCCAATACAAGGTCAATGTGAGAATTGGATGGAGTGTGTTTAGGGATAACAGATGGATTGGTTGACAATTTGGAGCCTTTGACTCTCCAAACTTGGGAAGATGAGCAATAATGGGTGGATACGGAAGTGTGCATGGAATTAGGACCAACTGCTTGATACACTTTGTATGTTGCTTGAGAAGCTTTCTTTTTCCTTTGTGGACATCTTTGATGGATACTTGCCCCTTTTTTATTTTTCCCCATAGTTTCTTTGACTGATGGAGTTTGATAGGGATAATCTTTCTTTGTATTTTTTGCTATCCAAGTGTATTTGATTTGTCTGATATGCTTCTTAGCTTCTTTTACTTTGATAACATTCTTCATGCTTTGATTCAAGTCTTTCTTTTGACTTTGGTCCCAATTTGTGGATGGGGTGATGGGTGGATGAAGATTCATGACGTGGTTGGCTATAGTATTGGCATTGGTTTCATCATAAAGATTCTTTGTGCCCCCTATGTTGACATTTGCTTGAGATGAAGTTGCCCCCAATTTTATGGAAGTATTACTGATATGTTGAGATCCCTTGATTGTCGAATAACCAAGGCCTTGATGCTTAGGATTTTCAATAATTTGCACTAGTTCTAGGATACCTTGTTCATGTAGGCCTAATCCTTTGCCTTGATAATTCATCTGCTGAAAAAAATTATAGGATATGATTTACCTTGGAAACAAGGTGCTAATCCTTCTCTGCTCTATGGTGGATCTTAAAAAGTGACAACTTCCTTATTGATAAGATAATTTTCCCTTACAAAGGTGAGTGATCCTAGTTTATAAGTGATAGGATCTTCCATAAGTGGGATGAATGTTTGATTGGTATGTTTATCTTGATCATGTGAGATATCAGATTGTAATGCTCCTTCAAGAGGTGTTGATGCTCCACTGTCCTTGTAAAATTCTTCCTCATGATTCATTCTTAATATGATTTCACATGATGTTTCTGATTCACAACTTTTGTAGAAGCCTTCTTCATGACCCATTTCTGACATGTCTCTGGATTTCTCTATATTTTGACCATGTGTATAAATGTTAAGAGTAAGAGACTCTTGTTCCTTGGTAAGAGTATGAGACTTTGTTTTTGAATGACGATCATCTATGTGTCCATCCAAAGAAAGCATATTATGGGTAGATGGAGGAGTATGTGCTATATGGATATGATCATCGTTTGTGATATCTTGTATAATTAGGAGAGTGCCCATTAGATCATCGTGGTATCTTGAAGATACGAATTCTTGATCTTGACTAATTTTGGAATTACTTTTGACATGTTTTCGATCAAGTTCTTGACATGGGTCAATTTCAAAGGATGGATTGCTTTCAAAGGATTTTTGGACATCATCATAAGGCATGGGAAGTGGCTCAATATCCTCTTGATCTTTGAGTGGACTTGGATCAAATGGTGAGTTGAGGATTCTTTCACTGTTCACAACCGTGAGGTCAAAGGATGTCAATATGCCTTGGGAGGGACCATTGCTAGACCTTGGTGATAGTTTTTGATCATTCTTTGAAATATGTTCTTGAGACATGTCCTCTAACTCATTAGGCATTGTAGAGACATTTTCAATATGATAATTGGTTAATGGATCATGGATTATGTCAATAGGATCAAATATCATCAACACTCCTTGAAATAGATCTTTGTAGGAGGGGTCTTGATCATAAATAAAAAATGGCTCTTGATGAATGTTGATTTGATCACTATATGGGGTAGATGTATGTCTTCATAGTGCTCATTGATGGATTGATTTTGATCAATATCTTCAATATTTATGGTGGAGAAATTTCCAATGTTTTCAACCATATGATCAAATGATGTTGACATTTCTTGATGAGGTGTGATGAGCCCTTGACATGAGAATGATAGGATACTTTGATCTTGACTAGGAAAAGAATCATTAGATGAAGGAGATGGAGTAGCTTGATCATTAGATGGAAGGGAAGCTTTGGATAGGATGGAAGAATTTTCATGCTCCTGGGATGTGATTGAGTCATGAGAGGGTATGGATTCATAACATGGGGTGGAGGGAGGAATTAGAAGAATATTTTGTTCTTGAGATGGAAGAGGATTATCATGGGTGAATAATGAAATGAGGGGATCATCATATGATTCTTGAGATATGGGATCTTGATCAAATATTGGAAGGGTTTGTAGAATTTTGGTATCATGGGATGGAGTGGAAAGAATGTTTTGATCAAGATGTGTAGATTGAAATGAATCATTGGATGAAGAGGATATGATAGAAGAAAGTGATTGAATGGAATCGTTAACTTGGGTGGAAGAATTGCGAGGTTCATTTTGAATTATGGGGGATGAAGATAAATGCATGGCATGACAAGATTGGTCAATGTTATTTGATGGCTTAGATTTGGGCTTCCCATTTAACCTTTGCAAAAATTTAGAAACATTGAATTTGGTTGATGTTGTTTTTGGAGGAGAAAAGGTCACGCTCATATTTCTGTCAAAGGAATTTTTAGTTGTGCCCCCTTTTATTTCCTTGATTTTACTTTGGATTTCTTTTATTTGTTGGGTAATAGTACTAAGATTGCTTAAGGGAGTTTCATTCTTTTCAGGATCCTCTTTAATTTTCTTTATATTGTAGTCAAAGGGCAATTTGGCACCTTGGTTTGCCAATAAAAGAAAGTATCCTTCTTTGTTTTTCTCTAAGAATTTTTCCATAGCTAAGAGAAATTGTGG
The DNA here is from genome assembly GCA_007115665.2 of Sequoiadendron giganteum. Taxonomy (NCBI): domain Eukaryota; kingdom Viridiplantae; phylum Streptophyta; class Pinopsida; order Cupressales; family Cupressaceae; genus Sequoiadendron; species Sequoiadendron giganteum. The sequence goes on from CM021104.1 coordinate 440,335,491, forward strand.
ACCTTGTTTAGCTTCTTGAAGCATTTCTTCCGTTATCTCTTCATTTGAACTATTTCCACAAAGCCTATGAACAAGATTTTCTTCCCTATCACCCATGTTTGAACAGTTTGATATTTTTGGATGATCTTAATCTGATTTAACTATGAAAAACACAGCATATAGAAGCAGACAGTTGTTTTGTCAATCCTAAAATCTAAACAAAGAGTGTATGTTCTTGATATTTTCATAGGTTTTAAACAAGATAAGCATTCTAAGCAGACTCACTCTTAATTATCAAATAGGTCATCATAGAAATCACAGCCCATAGCTTAAAATCGCGTCGACTCACACAACCATGTCACCCCCTAGAGGGCGCACATTTTTTTGTCTTCTCCAGGTGCGTGCTCAAGGTGACGAAAGTGGATACTGAATCCCCTGAGCAAACAATCTATGGTGACTATATGGTGAGTGTCTTGGGGGTAGATTCTTCCCTCCCCTTGCACTGTGATTAAGATGATGTTTGGATACTGACACGGCTAGCTTTCTACACTATGGTTCATAGTCAAGGTTTATGTTCGGCACGGAAATAGATAAACTCCCTCAAGAGACCTCCCAACTTGTAGAACAAAGGCTTTGGGGATGGCTACCTTGCACACTGTCGTTGAATTGTGGACTTTCCCCGAATTCACTTTTGATTATAGTGGGTTGGAAAACCTGGCTTTGGTTGTTCCCACTTAGGTCGTTCCTCTTGGGTGAGTACTTTTACCCACAAGAGCAAGCCCTCTAAAGGATGTAATAAAGCATAAACATTGCATGAAAATAAAAAGGCAGTTTGGTATTTTGGTCACCTAGTTAAGGGGAGAGCATAGACCTATTGCCACAGATAAAGCAAACAATGTTCTTTTTATAACACCAAATGACAATGATTTAAACTAAGTGAAGATATTGCTTCACAATAGGCATGGGGTTCATTTTAACTACAAAAATAGTGTGTGGTGACTACCCTAGGATTGATAGATTCCAGATTTTAAATTTCTATCCTAGGATTGGTTCATTTTCCTTAAAAACTGAAAAAAAAAAAAAATCTTGTCCGCGGATGGTGTCAGAATCAAAATTTTATGTTTACAAGCCCTCAGTATGTGCTAAAAAAATATCCCCAAATGCGCTAAAAGATCAATCTGGGATGCGTCGAAACAGTCTATGAATGCGTCGAAACAGTCCCTGAATGCGCCGAAACAGTATCTGGATGCGTCAAAATAGTCCCTGTATGCGCCAAAATCCTTTTGAAGGCAAGAAATCCTTTTAGCGAGGATCAACAGTTGAGATTCAAACATGTAAGATGAACGGTGAGAGATCAAGAAGTTGAGAAGAAGACAAAAGATGTTTCCATAAATTAAATGAATGATATTTAATTTATGTGTGAGAGCACTTTAATTAAATATATAAAATACTTAATTAAATATGGAGAGAAGAAAGTTTCTAATTAAATATTATAGAACATTTAATTATTGTGGCAAGAAAGCTTTGAATTAAATATTGGAAATATTTAATTAAGTGGAATAGAAGAAAGCGCTTTAATTAATTATTGGAAATATTTAATTAAATGTGAGATGAAGAATATCATTTAAATTGATAATTTAAACTTGTGATAATTAATATAAATAAATTGCGAAATCTATTTCCTTAATTAAGAGGAAAATAACAATAATTAAGTAAACTTATTTATTTAATTAAACTAGAAGAATTGAGAAAATGAACAATATAAATAAATAATTAAATTTATTTATATGTAGATGACTTAAGAATATTAATTAAATAATTCATATTTAATTAATTAACAGGTTTGATTAACCGTGACCATTTTTAGATGTGTACAAATAACTTAGATAATTGAATGATAGAGGAATGTGACATAAATAATTAAATATGAATTAAATGTTAATTTAATTCAACATTCGAAAATAAGAGTCTTTAATTAAATAAATAAAGATAATCTATTTAATTTGATTGTTTGGAAAGGATAATATAAATAATTAAATAATAAATATTTAATTATAGATAAAGGGGGTTAAATGAATAATTAAATAAATATATTTAATTATAGTTGGAAAAGGTATGATAAAGGGGTAATTAAATAATAAATTATTTAATTGATAGATAAAAGGGGAAGAATTGATTAGTTTGCAACATAATTAAATAAATATGATTTATTTAATTAATCAAGTTGAATAAAGGTTAATAATGAATTAATTAAAAAGGGTATTTAATTAATAGAGGAAATATGTGTTATAAAGGTTAATTAAATAATAAACATTATTTAATCAAGACCATGGACTATAGAAAATTATGTCAAAATATGTACTCGCAGGCCTAGACCAATTTTTGGTGTCTACAGTTTGCCCCTCTTTGATACAATGTTGTTACAGCGTTGTGTCAAAGAAAATATGCCCGGATCGTGCCCCAACATGAAACAGGTTAAGGTATGCCCCCTCGAGAAAATTGACAAATTTTTGAAAGTTTCAAAAAAATCAGGAAATATTCCCGATAAGTCAATTTGATAGTTAGAAATGCTATGGAGTTGACAGAATTGAATTTGGAGTTGATACGGATGAATACGGGTCGTTTGAAGTTGAAAGGTTAAGTGGCCAATAGGTTAGGTCAGAAGAAATGCCATTTTTAATCCACCTATTAATAGGAATTAGGTCTAAACCCAATTCATTTTCACCCGAAGGAGATAGGAAAAGAGGAAATTTTGCTCTGACTAGCTGACAAAATGGCACCCATTCCATACGCTGTGCATCGTGGTTATCAGATCCGGACGTTCAGGAGGCCAGTCGACGCAAGACCACTAGTATGTACCCAAAAACGAACTCTTGAAAGTTAATTTTGCATGTATTTTTAGGCGTGTGAAAAGTAATTAAGCAAATGCGGCTCGTCGTAAGCGACACATATGCCATCGTATTCACCGCAACTGACTACGAAACAACGCATGTGCGAAAACACGTGTAGGCTAGGTTAGGCAGTTTAGGGAATAGTCGCATTTGAATGATAATGCATCACATCTATATTTATGCAATACATTTACATTATGAATAGACGCATGTGTGGTTTTGAACCGCATATGCATTTATGAAACGCATATGTTGTAGTTAGGTAGGCTAGGAAAACTGCACCGCATATGGTTTAGTGAACCGCATGTGGAGTAGTTTTAAAAGGGATGTGGGAAATATGCAACACATATGTGATATGCACTGCATGTGAGGCTTAGTGCAACGCATTTGAAAAAATGCACCGCATTTGTTAAAGTGAGCCGCATTTGATTGGTCAAATTTTTGAAAAAAAATCTAAGGAAAACTTGAAAATTCTTGACATCATGGTTTAAATGCAGGAGGTTCTAGACCCTATTTATACATAGGAGTCACGACCAGATACATTCGATCTCAGAGATCGTTTGACTACTACAGAGATTCGACTACTATGGAGACTAGGTCTATGCCACTGTTTGTCGATGCCCACTATTCGGGCAAACAGGGGCATGCTGACGACATTGTGCGAGCGATGGCATTCTGAGACATCATCGTTTCATTTACCAACTGGGGAGGCCACTGTCACATTAGAGGATGTGTACGGAATCTTGAGACTGCCTATTAGAGGAGAGCGGGTTATTTATGATACCCAGTGAGGATTGACTAAGTTGGCGAGGTTTTATCAAGTAGATGATATCAGTAAGCTCAAAATCGAGCACTATGAGATTAGATGGCCAGTATTAGCAGACAAATACGATAGGATTGACTGTATTTTATGTACATTGATTGGGGGGATAGTTCTGCCAGACAGACAGGGTCATGGATTTTAAGTGGGATGGGGAGCTATGTTGGTTGGTATGTTAGAGAGCGAGACAAGGTATGCATGGGATCCATGTCTACTTGGGATGTTATACTTTCATTTGCACAACGTTGCTTATAGAGATGCACAGTCATTGAGTTGTGGAACTACACTGCTGATGCTATGGGGTTGGGAGAGGATAGCTATTTTTCATCCTCCAGTTATAGTAGAGAGACCGGAGATACATCCTTATGTGTTTCGATATACAGGCACATTACTCAAACACATGTTGGAGACATGGGGTATTGGAGACATGCATTGGATATTCTCGATCATTTCACATGGAGACCTTACATGGATTGTGAGGAGTGGGTGGATGAGGATATACATTTTCCATTCTGCAGACAGAAACAGTATCTAATTGGGAGGACTGTTTCTAGTGTACACATTATTGAGTGACACTTGCCAGACAGAGTTTTGAGACAATTCGGCAAGGTTCAGGATGAGCCTCGGAGCAGAGCAGAGTTTGCTCATTCATCCAGAGAGGTTCTGTATTGGGGGCCTATGATACCAGTAGCTATAGCTGAGGTAGAGATACAAGCATTACAACCAGTACAGTGGGGATGGAGATATGGATTAGCAGACCCAGGTACAACAGCTGTGTATGAAATATGGTGGGTAGAGCATCGACCTGTTCCTTACACAGATCCAGATCAGTCGGCACCTATAGAGAGACGAGGCATAGGGCCTAGAGGATAGCAGAGAGGTGGAGGTGCTAGAGTGGGGAGAGTAGGTGGGAGAGATGGTGATAGTAGAGGTGGTAGATGAGGGCGGAGAGGACAGAGAGGGGGTCAGGTAGGTGGACTATCACCTATTCATGAGGCAGCGGTTCAGGATGTACCGATGTTGGACATCAGAGGGGGAGTGGATGTACAGGCTAGGGGTGAGCATGTTGCAGCAGAGGTAGTGGTTGAGGAGCGCGCAAAGGTAGATGTAGATGTAGAGGATGTGGCAAAGGATTTATATGTGGACATGGCTATAGACCCTCTGGGTGTTTTGGCAGGATACAGAGAGGATGATGTGGAGGAGGAGGATGTGGAGGAGGATGCACCGATGGAGGAGCAAGAGAGAGAGCTCTGAGATCGGATTGTAGAGGGGAGATGGGAGGAGGATGCTCCTAGGGATAATGATAGGGAGGCTTTGGAGGAGAGACTCAGACTCATGACAAAATATTTTGATGCGATGAGGCTAGAGACAGTGCCTACACAGAGAGGGACATTGCATATGCAGAGAGGGATAGTGCTCATTCAAAGAGGGATAGTGCTCTTATGGAGAGAGACCAGGTGATAGCTCAGAAACATGAGATAGAGCAGTAGTTCACAAAGGTTAGACACCTTTGTAGTGGGTCCTCATCTAATGGCATGGTACGAGAGTTGGTTAGATCAGTGGAGAGAGCCACTTATTACATGGATCTTTATGAGGCCGCAGTGCCAGCAGAGAGATGAGCTCCTACATTTTTAGAGGTGCACAGTTAGAGCAGGGGCCATACTAGGAATTAGAGGACACAGAGTACTGAGGGGGTGGTAGGACCATTGAGGACATGTCCATATGAGAGGCCTTACACCTCACAGAGAGAACCTTCAAGTATTTTCCCACCACCATCACCACGTGACAACAGTGGTAGCAGGACACGATGACAGGGTTACATATGTAGACATTGTTTTGATCAGAGAGCCTGCGAGCTCATGTTTTATTTATGGTTATATTCAGACATTGTACTATGACACTATTTTTGAGCGATATATATAGGATTTTGGCGGCTTCTATATGATATGCAGTTCTATGTTATGGATGATGCATTATTTCTACATGATTATGTTTCCTAAATTATGTATATACATGTGTTATGAAAGATGTTTCTAAATGTTTATGAGTTATGCATTTAATAATGATGTTATGGATGTCTTAATTTACTTATGATAATGGATGCAATGATCTATTTGATGCTTATTTATATGTGATGGTGATATGTACATGCAATGTTTACATTATGTATGTTATGATGATACAATGCCTATTATGTAATGATTTTGAATGTATGTAATGAAGATGTACATGTTACTATCTATATGTTGAAATGCAATGCAGCTATATGAAATGCTTATTGAATGTATGCAAATGCAAATGATCTAATGTTTTTATTGTGTCATGGGACTTTATCTTAATGCCAAAGAAGAGAAATGTTAGAATGAAAATGAATTCAGAATGTTAGTAAGAAATAATTAAGGTTGATCGATTGAGAAAATGATATAATGAAGGTTGATCGATTGAGAAAAAGGTATAATCTTCAATTTATTGCCAAATACGCTATGCTTGCTTGTTATCATCATTGGGTGGGACATAACACAGATGGATAGTACACACTATGATATGAGATAGACCATACTGTACAAAGTTATCCACCTATGAATAATAGACAGTCGTAGACAAGGAGTGTCTTAACTAGGACTAAGGACAAGATGTCAGAGTCATTTTGTTGAGACAAACCACAAACAACAGACAAATAAAAGATAGGTCATGAGATGTCATTGCTCCTCTAAATCCTTGCTAGGAAATCCTTGAGGAAACTAGTAACATGACTCAAAAACCAATGTTTAAAAAGATAGTTGACAGACAACAGCCAAAGAAAAAGAGTCTTGAGACATCGTTGCTTCTCTAAATCCTTCAAGGGACAACCTTTAGAAAGCTAGTAACCGAACTAATTAACAAATCGATAATAAGATAAGCAAAAATAAGATAGAAATTCATAAAGCCAAATAAATGTATTCACCAAAACTTGATCTTGTGGGATTGTTTGATTGTTTGATGTTTGACATAGCGTAATGTGAGAGAATGACACATACCGCATAAGACTTTGAGTCTGGTTTCAACTTGGTGACTTTTGTATAAGGCATGACAAAGTTTGGTTTCATAAAGACACGTGTCGTATAAGACATTGGAGTTCAATGATGTTGAAGTGACAAGCCACATGAGACTATGACAATTTGATGACGTTTGTTGACAAGAAAGACATATCTTGTGTAAGACATAGGTTGATCGCTTTGACAATGTGTTTGATGTTGACTTGATGACTGTTTGAGATGTTTTGCCTTGTTGATGCATGAATTGTTTTGATTCATTCACTAATTAAAAGTGTGTGTGTTTTTAGTGTATGACCTGAGATGATACCCTAAACTATGATATGCAACTTGTGTGATGGTGATTGTGAATGAACCCTATTGGACTAACCTAGTGTGGTCTCGGGAACTCATCAATTAATTAGCCTTGCCTATGTTGTACACGTAGAGACCTCATAGTTCGACATGACCAATGACTTTGAGTGTACAAACAGACATGATTTTAATGTGTGTGATACATGAAAAACCTAGACAGACAAACCTAATGCCTCGGGGGCACATCGATTGATGACCTTGCCTACGTCCCAGTCACAGAGGCAATGTAGTTCGACTATGTCTACAACTGAATTAACATGATAGACTTGACATGATTAACAAGACATGATTGACTTGACTCTATTTTTGGGATTTTCTGACATGTTTCAATTTTTTTTGGATTTTTGGAGTTTTCTAATGGTTTTGGGAATTTTAATTTTTTTAGGAAATTTTCGATGATGTGACGATATGTACAAGGTGTTAGGGCATAGAACAAGGATTTTCCCCCAGTTGAGAATAAGATTTGGAAGATGGAGTGGGTAATATGATAGAATGGATGTTAGATGTCAATCGTTCCAAGTAATGGATAAGACAACCATTTATTATGAGTGATGGTGAAAAAGTCTGACTAGAATGATGGTAGACAAAAGAGTGAGTCTTGACTACACATGGCGCCTGTTTGCCAGGTTTTCACCATTGTACTTATCCATAGAGCCACCGAAGTGGTTTTCACTAGTGGATGGATTTATTTCTCTTTATTTTTTTTATTTTCTCAATTTTTTTGGTGTTACAAAGATGCCTATTTGCCAAGTTTTCATCAAGGTAACCATTTTTTTGTTTTTTTTGTATTTTTCTAGATTAAGACATGGATTCTCAGAGACTAAGCATAGAACCTCTTTAGATGCATACTGTTGATAGGGGACAAAATCGGCTTTCCTTCAGGAGTAGAGAGTTGGTACGCTCCTAATCCAAAGGCTTCTATGATAATATACGACTCCAACCAGTTAGGTTCAAACTTACCTAGTTTCTTGCATTCAGCTTGGTTCTTAGGATTCTCCATTAATACCAGGTCACCAATGAAAAAGTTTCTATTGAGAACCTTCATATTGTAACTACAATGAAGACGATTCTGATATGCTTGCAAATGATCTAATGCTTTCTGTCTTCGTTCACCCAGCAATTCTAGCTCTTGTAACCTAGAGACATGGTATTCTTCATCGTCGATATGACCCTTCAAGGATACCCGTAGAGAAGGTATTTCAACCTCAATAGGTAAGATAGCTTTGGACCTGAATATGAGGGAATATGGAGTGGCGTCGGTGGGAGTACAGATACTTGTGTGATAAGCCCACAAGGCAGGATTAAGCTGTAGGTGCCAGTCATTGATAGTCTTCTTAAGGATTCTAACAATTGTCTTATTAGATGCCTCAGCTTGGCCATTACCTTGTGGGTAATATGGGGTGGAGAAATGGTGTTTGATGTGGAATTCTTTACATAAATGGTGTACTTCTTCGTTCTTGAATGAGTGGCCATTGTCTAAGATTATGGATTAGGGTACACCATACCAACAAATGATATAGTTTAGGATAAACTTAGATATTTGTGTGTCGGTGATGTAGGTCATGGGAATATCTTCAATCCATTTGGTGAAGTATTCGGTGGTGGTGATGATGAATTTTTGGCCAATAGATGATGAAGGGTGTATCTTACCTATGAGGTCAAGTCCCCATTGGGCGAAGGGCCATGGTGAAGTAATTGGACGAAGCTCCTACGCTGGCACTCTTATCAAGTCTCCATGTATTTTACATTGTCTACATTTCTTTACAAAGATGTATGAGTCTTTCTCCATTGTAGGCCAATAGTAACCTAGTCTCATAATCTTATGGGCTAGAGTAGGACCACTTAAATGAGATCCGCATATACCCTCGTGCACCGCTCGCAAAGTTGTTTGTGCTTCCTCAGCATTGAGACATCTCATTAGGGCGTTATCTAAGGTGCGTCTATATAGGGTTTCTCTAATGATGGTGTACTTAGCTGACTGTCAGATGAAGGTTCGGCGTTGGTTATTGGACAAGTCTTGGGGTAAGGTTTGGTCAGTGAGGTAGTTGAATATATCTTTATACCAAGGAGATGTAGGACCAACAATGGTACACACTATCGCAGTATTGGGGACATCATAAGTGGGGACCAGTAGTTGTTCAACCAGAAACTTGAACTTAGGCACATTACTCAGAATATCCAACAAGGAACCCATAGTTGCCATAGCATCTGCTGCTCTATTCTGGATACGTGGTATTTGTTGAAAATTTATATCATTGAAATACTATTTGAAACTATCATCCATTCACTTGTAAGGTGCAATCTTCTCATCCTTAGTCTTGTAATCATCATTTACTTATCAGATTACTAGTTGAGAGTCGCCAAAAACATGTAGGCTCTTAATTTTCCATTGAGCTGCCATTTTTAAGCCTGTCACTAAGGCTTTGTATTTTTCTATATTGTTGGTACAAGGGAAAGCAATCCTGAATGATTTGGGAATGGTATCACCTTGAGGTGTGACAAATAAGATACCTGCTCCTGAACCACGATTTGTATGTGACCCATCAAAGTATAGTTTCCATTTGGTTCTAATGTCAATGTTGAAGAGAAATTTATCTAGAAAATCTACCACTAATGGATGGTCCACCTTTATAGGTGCATCTGTTAGTTGATCTGCAATCACCTATCCTTTTATAGCCTTCCTTTCGACATACTAAATGTCATACTCACTAAGTATCATAGCCCATTTAGCCAATCGGCATGTTAAAGCTGCCTTACTTAGGAGGTATTTAAGTGGATCAATCTTTGCAATTAACATTGTTTGTTGATTGAGCATATAGTGCCAAATTTTTTTGGTAGAAAAAACTACCGCAAGACAAGCATGTTCTATGTTGTTGCAATTCAATTCATAAACCACTAAGGTATGACTGATATAATAGACTGCTCTCTCATGACCTTGATCATCGTGTTGTGCGAGAAGAGCCCCTAATGCCGACTGAGTTGCTGAGATGTATAATATCAATGGTTTTCCCTCTGTAGGTGGCATTAAGACTAGTGGAGTAAGCAAATAGTCCTTGATTTGTTGGAAGGCTTCCTGACATTTAGGTGTCCATACAAATGGCACTCCTTTCTTGAGTAGATGCTGAAATGTGTGTATTTTATCTGCCAGTTGTACTATGAAATGCCTAATGGACTGTAATCTCCCTTGTAGGGTTCTGAGTTGACCAATGCTAACTGGAGGAGGCATTTCTATGATAGCTCTTACCTTTTTTGGATCTACTTCAATGCCTCTTCGAGAGATGATATACCCTAACAGTTTCCCTGATTTCACCCCAAAGACACACTTCTTCGAATTTAGCCTGACGTTGTAATTCTCTAGCCTTTGGAATATCTTGTCTAAAACCTTCAAATAATCTTCCCTTGTTTCTGATTTGGCTATAATTTCATCTACACAATCTTCCATGAGGGTATGTACAAATTCATGGAAAATCGTAGTCATTGCCCACTGGTAGGTGGCTCCTACATTCTTAAGGCCAAACGGCATAACATTCCAATAGTATGTGCCCCATGGACATGTGAAATTTGTCTTATGTTGGTCTTCAAATGCTATTTTAATCTAGTTATATCCTGAGAAACCATCCATGAGGGATAGCATCTCATATCCTGCTGTAAGATCCACTATCATGTTGATATTCGGCAAAGGGAAGTCATCCTTAGGACATGCCTTATTGATGTCTCTAAAGTATGTGCAAATGTGAATGCCTCCAGTTGATTTAGTCACTAGTACAAGATTTGATATCCAATCTACATAGTCTATTGTCCTTATGAATCCTACATCCAAGAGTTTCTTAAGTTCTACTTTCACCAGTAGAGCGATTTGCGGATGCATTTTCCTTAGCTTCTGTTTGATTGGCTTAATACCTAGTTGTAATGGTAAATGGTGCAATATTAGGTCTAGATCTAGCCCAGGCATGTCAACATATGACCATGCAAAGTTTATCTGTCTCTTTTTGAAGAAGTCCTTAAACTCATGTTGTTTTGTCTCTGTTAAAGAAGCTACAAAATATATTGTCCGAGGATTCTCTTTTGTACCTATTTTGACTGCAACAACCTCTTCTACTAGCATTGGTGACTTTTCTTGTTCAACAGGGAGAATATTTAAACCTCTATCCTTGGGTGCCTCAGAGAGTTTTTCACCCTCGGATACATCCTTTATTTTGACTTTTTCATCATCCAAAGGCGCCTTTCAGTTTTTACCTAGGGACTCATCATTTTTATTTTCATTGTCTTTTTTCTTTTTATTCTCATTTTTGCGACTAGAGGTGTAAATAGACTACCCAAAATATGCTTTGTCATCCAAGTCTATGGTAAAACCCACCTTATGATCCCCTCTTGGTATGCCTTCTCTAAGTCCCATGAACTCAACAATTGCTTCATCATTCTTGAATGTATCTATGATAGGTGTACCTTGTTGATCCCAGTTGATAAGTTCAGGATATATAAGGGGCATGTCATCATCGGAGTTCTTAAAGGTAGCTGATGGCAAGGTGAGTATAGAATGGTTGGCATGGTCACAGAAGTTTTGGACCAACTCCTTGTTTTTCCTCCTAGGGGTAGGTATACTCTGATGTGGGACTATAGTGAGGGCTGATTCGTCAGAAGATGGTTTGTCAGCTGCCCAAGATGTATGATCAAGGGTTTCCCAATAATATTTCTCTCTCCATTCTTCTTTGGACAAGTGTTTCTTAGGACAAGGACTAGATTGTTTTGGTCTAGGTTTCACGTTGAGGTCCAATTCTCCAAATAGGGCATCTATGTTCATGGTACTTGTAGATGAAAGGGATCCCATTCACCATCGCTTGAGTAAGGGGATTCATCATAAACTGGAGGTTTGTCGTAAACTGGGGGTTTGTCGTAAACTGAGGGTTTGTCGTAAACTGGGGGAAGTGGTTCATGAGATATCTCAATGTCTATGCAAGCACTCACTTCCTCTTCAAAAGATGACGAAGTACTAGGAAACCCAATTCTAAGCGGTTGACACCCTAGCCCTAAGTATTTTGGTCGTGGGTAGACAGTGATCGGTTTCGTCCTTCTATTTTGATATAGTCCTAACCCACTATGCTCGTCATAGCCTTCATTTTTTATTATCTTAAAGCCTTTTCCATACTGGTCCTTAGCTATTTGAATAGATGGGGAGGGGTATTCATGTTCTTCTTGATATAACCAGGAATCACCTTGATCCACAATTTCTTCACTTACCTCTCCCCATTTGGTTAATGTCATTGTAGGGGGGACATGAAATGTGACCACTGAATGTCTTCTATCTACCATGGGTAGGCCATATGCCTTAGGTGGAATTAGTTCACTGACACAATATGATGCCTTTATATTATATTCGCCATAGCCCTTGTCTTGGATCTCGAGCTTAGGAGTGGATGATGGTGGTTTGAATGAAATGGATTTAGTGAGACGTGATGGGTCAATGTATTGGGATAAAGTGGATGATGAAGCTTCTTGGTTAATTGGTACTTGTCATTGTGGAAGGTCCCTTTGTACAATATTGGAAAGGATCTAGATCACCATCAATAGTGATCTCTATGCCATTATATGGGAACTTAAGACATTGGTGGTATGTTGAAGGTACAACTCTCATTGTGTGTATCCAAGGTCTACCTAACAACAAGTTGTATGGAAGGGTGAGATCCAAGACTTGGAAGCTGGTGTTCATGATTGTTGGCCAATTCTGATAGGGAGTGTAACAACTCCTTTGGATGATCTTTCCTCATCATCGTAAACCTTGATGACTATACTCTTAGAAGTGTCTACACAATCTTCTGAGAATCCTAATGCCTTAACCAATTTTAGGGTACACAGGTTCAAACTTGCTCCTCCATCTACCAAGACTCGTCTAACTTTGGTTTGATGGATTAGGACTTCAAGATGTAGTGGATCATTATGATTAGACTTTTCGGTTGAGTAGTCTTGTTGGGAAAATGTGGCATGATGCAAGTTGGTCAAAAATCCCACCATTTCTTTGAAGTGATTGACATCCAAGTCCATGGGAACAGTAGTGTTCTATAATGCTTTGTCAAGTATGGCTCGATGTTCTGGTGACAAAGTCAATAGTTCCAAGATAGATATTTGTGCGGGGGTTTTTCTCAATTGATCGATGAGATTGTATCTATACTTGGGCCTTTGTGTAGGTGGTTCAAAAGAAGGACTTGGAATAATTATTTTAGTCCTGCATGTGTTCACATTACATTCTGGATGCTTCTTAATGATGATGGTATCAACATGTTTGTTTGCGGCTCGGAGGCTATATATGGTCTTTCCTTTCCCATAGTCATACTTGGAGTTTGTGTAATTGGCAGAGGGATTGTTCTTGGTTCCTGAACCGGAGGCATTTCCTTTTGTGTGGTCATGTAATGGGTTTGTGAAGACCTTATGATCACTATTTTTAGTATGTTTCTACCCGTTTACCTCTATGGATCCATTTTTAACAAAGTCTTGAATGATATTCTTTAATTGGCAACATTGTTGTAGGTTGTGCCCTTTCATTCGATGATAGTCACAGAAAGAATTATCATCCCACCATGAAGGTTTTAACTATCCAGGATCATACTCTCTTGGTTCCAAAGGTTTGATGAGATTATGTTTGACCAATTCTTTGAAAACTACCTCGATTGGTTGCCCTAAAGGTGTAAATTCACGCGTAGGAAATCTCCTTTGGGGTCTTTGTTGCGAGTTCTGGACATAATTAGCCGTTTGATCTAGACTGTTCATCATGTCTGCATTTTGATTGTATCCTCTAAGTGTGATAACCAGTCTAGTATGTATGTGTTTAGCATCAACAATGCCATCATTCATGACATTCTTGTTCCTAGACCAGAATTTGTTTCGATCATTCGGCGCATTTGGATGTTGGACAATTGGGCTCTTGCATGGTACTTTTATTTCGCCTTTGTCAATAAGGCCCTTTTCAAGGATGATCCCCTTTTGTACCAAGTCAAGGAATGAAGTGCAAAAGTGTACCCATAAGTCACCTCTCAGTTTTGGATTGATGTTTTCGAGGAGGATTGTGACCTTTTGTTTTTCAGGTATTTCGAGTGGACAGCAGCTAGCTAGTCCTCTCCATCTCTGGAAGAAAGTGATGAATGTCTCACCGTATTCTTGTGTCATGTGGCACAAGGTTGCTTTGGTTACCTTTTTGTCTATGTTAAAGGCAAAATGTTCGACAAACTTCTCAGCTAATTCACCCCAGGATCGTATACCATATGGAAATTTAGAAAACCATTCCAATGCTATCCCTATGAGGGTTTGTGGAAATAGTCGCATTAAGTATGTGGGGTCATATGATATGTCCATGCATGTCATTGAGAATTCTCTAATGTGTTCTAAAGGATTCTTCCTCCCATTATACCTAGGAAAATTTGGTATGATGTATCCATGGGGGAAAGGTGTCATATAGAGTGCTTTGTCAAATGGACAGGGACATAGGTCTTGCACTGAGATAGTTCGTTTTCCTGACATAGACATGTCGTCCATCTTTTGTTGAAGAGTTTGCATTTGGTTTAGATGGATGTCGACTTGTGTCAAGGACATGGTTTTTGTGTTATTTGGATCAATGTACATGTTATGATACACCATATTCTATGACGGGTTGTGATTTGGTGATGGAATGTATCCCGTTAGAATGTTTTGATTTGGAGTAGGGATATTTCCTATTTGAATATTCTAACTTGGTATAGGAATATATCCCGTGTGTATGTTCTGATTTGGTATAGGAATGTTCCCAGTTTGTGTGTTCTGATTTGGTATAGGGATATTTCCTATTTGTATGGTCTGATTTGGTAGAGGAATTCTTCTTGTCTGAATGATTTGATTTGGTATAGGTATATTCCCGCCAACTTTGGATCTCTTAACAGTCATGTTGGTTCCAAAGGGGTTGGAGGAAGTTTCCCCCGTAGTAAATTGTAAACCTTGTGTTATGTTGAAAGGGATTGCGCTTACAATTGATGATGTCTGAGTAGATATGCTAGTTGGTATCACTGCGGTAATTTGGGGAATAGAGACACTTGATGTCACAGTTTGTGTTGGTTGAGTAGACTATGTTGTCAAAGTAAATCCTGGTGGTAGTGTTGGGGATCATTTAGCAAACATTCATCCATAAAGGATGCAAATTCAGGATCTTGTACTGCTGTGTCTATGTCTTCTATGTAAATTTTCCCATGTGTGTCTCTAGTGACGTCTTTTTCAAGTAAAGGCTTGTGTGGGCGTTTGCTTCCTGACAGTTGGTTTCTAAATGGATTGATAAATTTGTTGGGGTCTGTCATTGCTTTGTGTTTCTTTTTGGACCTTGTTTCGACCATGAAAGAGTTTCTCAAAAAGGGGTAATACAGACTATGTCTAAAAACTGATATGACCTATGTCTATGTTTTTGGATTTTTTTTTTTTTTTGACAATAAATGATGTAGCTAAAATGGTTTCTAAAAAGACGTATACTAAAATGACGTATGATATGACATATAATATGCAAAATTTCAAGTAGACTATGATGATAAATGAGTCTAAGATGGTATAACCTACCACCTATGGAATAAATGCATGCAAAGACTTGTTTTTGACCAAGGAACCTGATTGTATGACAAGGATAGTTGACAAGGTGAATTTTTCAAACCAGACTGTTGAGCTGAAAAGATCCACTAAATGGGACTAAAGTGACAAGGTTTAATGATTGTGACAAATCGAAACATGAACATTTCCAATGACGAGGAAATTTATCTATTCTGGGATATGCAATTTTCTAGGAAGTATCTATACACATGCAACTTAGGATGACTATGACTAAGATGTTTACTGTGACTAAGACGTATATGACACCTAATGATGCAAGGTTTTTAAGAAAAAAGTATTTGTTTCTAATCCAAGGTTGATCGTAAGAACCTAAAGCAAATAGTGACAATGATGTTTCAGACTCAACTCGCGGTTTTTGATTTTTTCTGTTGACAAGAAAATGTGGTTCACCTAACAGTTGCGGTTCAAAAGTTGACAGATACGGTTTTTGACAGTGCATGCGGTGTTTCTGATAGTTGCGGCTTTTACTATATCAAATGCGGTTTACTGATACACATGCGGCTTGAAAACTGACAAATGCAGTTTGCATGAACACATGCGACTCAGAATGTGACAGTTGTGACTCGTGATATGCAAACTGTGAATGATGACTATTTTCTTTTTTTTGACAGCCAGATGCAATTTTTCCCCTAACAGATGTGACTCGCTAATACAGATACGATGATTAAACTGACAATTGTGACTTGGTTTTCTGACAGTTGAAATTTTCCCGAAAGTTGTTGACTAACTTTGTTTGTTTGATCAAGATTTTGACGAATACAGCAGAGAACAAACACAACAATCAATGTATTTTCAGTTTTTGTGATGTAAGGACTGTTAAGACTCAAAAAAATTTACAACCTAGGCTTTTAGGACAATACTTGTTGAGTTCTTATTTAGATTTCTCCAGCTACGCATATTTATGGCAAATGACTAGTAGCTTGACCCCACTGGCTCCCCTCCACAGCACTCACTTATATGGGGAAGCCAAGCTACTATATCCATGAAACTCCCATGGCATACATTTCATTTCCACACATAAACCGTAAGAATATAAGATGGCTTCACAGGGCCGACACTGCTACGCCAACAAGTAGGTAGGATTTTGGTAACTCTACAACAAGGTATTTAATAAGGGCATTCCATTCATGGGACACTATCCAACGTTGGCGAGAGTCCATTTATGTCCATCTCATCGAAATAGTGTGTGTGACTCATGGGATTTCCCCAAGAATCCACTTTTATATACCGGTTGGAAGTTGCTTGGCTTTAGCATGCTACCGGTCTGAGTCATCTTGGGGTGAGTACTTTTTCCCACCAAGACAGGCACAAGTTCTAGAGTCAGTAACCATTTCTCTTACACCCAGGATAGCATGACTACGCAAGGGGAGAGGATACTTTGATTACTGAATCGTAAGGGTGACAAAAATGTGCAAAGCACCAAACAAAGAAGACAATGGTTCTTTTTAATCCAAATGACAATTGTCTATCTATCAATCAAAAAACTCTTTTTAACCCACACGACGATTATCTATCTACCAAAAAAAATATTGCTTAAATAAATAAATTGACGCAAAGGCATTAGGTCCTGCATGCAAATCTATCAGTAATTCATTGTTCTTCAGCTTTCGTCCTACATAAAATTATCTTAAGTTTTTAATGGTCTTCTATGCTTCATCCTGCAAACACTATGTTATTCCTCCTTAACACAACTGAAATAAACATTAGCGAAAATCCAAACAACCCAAAAAGCGAAAACTAAAAATATGGATGTACGAAAATGACTAAAAACCAGAAAAAAAGATTACCAGGAAGATGCGGCTTTTGGAGCCACAGATGCGGTTCGACTGTTGATAGGCGGATGCGGTTCATGAATTTTGTTGATAGGCGGATGCGGTTCGTGACTTCACAGATACGGTTTGCGATGATGGATGCATCGTTGTTTTTCACAGATGCGGCTTGTGGATACATATGGGTCATTTTTTGGAATAGATGTGGTGCGCCATACGAAAAACCTACAAAAAAGAATGAAAAATAGAAAAACGAAAAGACGAAAATATGTGCGAATTTGAAGCGTGTTCACGTTGGGTTCACCAAATGTAACAGTAGATTAAAAGTATATGTATCTTCGAATGATGATGAATAATCTGCAACTAGAATAACAAAGTTAATCCTAATCTAAACAATAATCTAAAATCAAACAACAAAGAACGAGGAAATAAACATAACAAACTAAACAATTTAATGGAAAGCTCTCACCGAATATGTGCTCACCCCTTCGAATTATCTTGATTATTCTTCTCCATTTTGCCTTTTCAGTATTCTTTCCCTCAGATTTTAGTGTTTGAATGCAAGCATAACTTTGTCGAGTGTCTAAGAAAAATATTGAAGATTTGTCTCTTCTCAAAAATATGTGATTTCAGGAGAGGAGGAATAATTATTATGACAGGCCATTTTATAGATTTTGGGTTTTCGAATGATCGGCTCAGATTGAAAGAGAGATTGATAGATGAGATTGATGAATGCCATGCGATGTGAGTTTTGAATCAAATAGAACATGAGTTTGAACACAAGTTTAGGAAAGACTGCAAATAGAGACTAAGTTAGAACGTGAGTTAGAACACGAGTTCAGGATCTTAATCTTCAAAAATAGAAGAAATAGACTTTGTATGCAAAATCCAAAGTTAGAACTCGAACACTAATGCATTTGAATGCAAAGAGGAGTTAATTAATTAAATAAAGATATTTAATTAATAGACATATCATGCATATGAGTTGGAACTAGTTAACTGACTAGTTATTATGGAGATTCCTCTCGTAGAGATAACTAGATGTTGAATACAGAGATAACTAGAGAACTAAAAATAGATCTTGAGTCAAAAGGTGAGTGAATAACTTAGATAACTGAATGATAGAGGAATGTGACATAAATAATTAAATATAAATTAAATGTTAATTTAAATCAACATTCGAAAATAAGAGACTTTAATTAAATAAATAAAGATAATTTATTTAATTTAACTGTTTGAAAAGGATAATATAAATAATTAAATAATAAATATTTAATTGTAGATAAAAGGAGTTAAATGAATAATTAAATAAAGATATTTAATTATAGTTGGAAAAGGTATGATAAAGGGGTAATTAAATAATAAATTATTTAATTGATAGATAAAGGGGGAAGAATTAATTAGTTCACAACATAATTAAATAAATATGATTTATTTAATTAATCAAGTTGAATAAAGGTTAATAATGAATTAATGAATTAATTAAAAAGGGTATTTAATTAATAGAGGAAATATGTGTTAGAAAGGTTAATTAAATAATAAACATTATTTAATCAAGGCCACAAACTATAGAAAATTATGTCGAAATATGTACTTGTAGGCCTAGACCAATTTTCGGTGTCTACAGATACTCTCTAAGCCATCAAAAATCTATAGAACTCTAAGACGGAAAAAATAAATTAATTTTGAGAATGGAAAAGAAGAAACAATTTTGGATAAATTAATGAACATTAAATATTATGTTAGATGGGTGAAAAATGACATATATCATATGGAGAAGTCTATAGTTACAATATCTGTGAGTTTTGAAAAGACCAATTTCAAGCTTGAGTGGGCAGATGGGCCAGACATGGAGGTACTCGCCCAGGTGTTAGCCAATTTTGAAGAGTATAAACAATAGAAAAAGTGATGAATTTTTGAATATTTAAAGTGGGATATTCTGTTTTAACCAAGCCAAATGTTGGAGATGTTTTTTTCAAACTTTTCCTACAAAATAGGAAGGCACAACAATTGAACTTGAGTTAGCTCGTGATTAAAACAATAAACTGACATCCACTTTCTAAAGAATCAATTTTTGGAATAGGTAACAGTAGTTTAGCTTAAGTGCTTCCTCAATTTTTGGATCTACATATTGGGGCACCTAGTCTATATATTGTAAAATCTCTCTCATTGTTAGGGCCTGAGAGTTGAAGTAAGATTTGAAGTCCAATAAGCTAGGAATTTCTAGGATTTTCTGCACTTTGCATTTTTTTGTAATAGTTTTTAGAGGAGTTAATTTAAAGACTTTGGAGCTATGTCCACCAATAAAGCTTGTTCGAATTGTAAATGTTGATTATTTGATTCAATGTAATAAGATTATTTAGATTCATCCATCTTTTTATTATTCTCTTGAATGGTATTACACTCTTGAATGGTATTTTCCTATTATATATTTGATTTGAAATTATTTAAGGAATAATATTTATTTTCTATGGCTTTAAGTTAAAATTAATGTACTACAATTTTCTATTAATTTTGCATTATGAATGAATGAAACTATGTATTTATTACAAGTTCTTTTATTCTATATTTTCCTTGAAAGGCTCTTTGAAGAATAACAAGTCTAGTTAATCAAATGATTATAGATTATTTCATTTCTTGCATGCTTTGATCTATCTTTTTCCTTTTCTTTGAATCATTGTTAGATTAGTTTAAATATCAAAATACCTGTTTGTGATAGAAAACTAGCAAGCCCCTTGAACATTACAACCTCATTGAACACTTAGCTAATCAGTATAGTTGTTACCCAACATATAGGACCTTGGAAGGTGATTGGTTTCATGATCATTCATATTTTTCAAGAGAGGTATGGTAATTGCATCTTGACCTTTTTACATGTGTCAATTTGGCCATCAACATAACTGGCGCTAGAGGGAGGGTCATTTGAGAACACAAACTAGAGTGTATAGGTTCATTTTTGCCTAATAGGTTTGAACAATTTCTTAGATCTACTCCTCGTAAATGACCTTTATTTGAACTAGTATTTAATACTAGACCTAGAACAAATCATAGAAACATAATCACATTACCAAGAACCCCACTAGCAACAACACAACCATCTCCACCCTAATCACCTCCATCAATGACATTATTTATGGTAAGCCACACACCCTTGGGAGTCATCCTAGTTGGTTTTCATGAAATGCGTAAGAACCCAAAGAGATTTTTTGTAAAACATTCATGGGGAATATCAGAGAATAGAATAACACATTAAAGCATTTAAGGATACAGTAGTAAGAGCCCAAATAGAACATCAAGATGTAATATGTAGGTTGTTTCCTTATTCATGGGAGATATGGCTTACAAATGGTACTTAAGTTTGGTGGTTAGATCCATTAATAGCTAGAGATATTTAGAGGACACTTTCATCAATCAACTCCATGTCTATGTAGACCCAACTATCCTCTACCATCAATTTTCCACTTTTAGGAAGGATCCCAATGAACCACTTATGTTGTTCAACACTAGGCTCCAAAGGATGTAAAAGAGACTACAAGAACGTTATGTTCTCATGGAAGACATAGAAATATAGTTATACTTGAGGGCTCTAGATCCATTAACAACTCACTTTTTGAAGAGAACCTATACTAACAAGGAAACTGAAACACTAGCTAAGGTTTATCACTTGACTATTTAGCTACATCAACAAATAACTCCTTCACCAAGATGTATAGGAGGAAATTTTCCTTCATTAGGATATTCAAGAATTCCCAACCAAATGATGGCATTAAATGAGGCCATTACCAATAACGCTCAATTAATGAACATAGTACTTGGAATGTCTAATTCAACTTACATACCCATGAATCAAATACCTCTAGTTCCCATGTTTCCTTGGTCCAAAAATGGACAAGAATATTCCCAAGAACATACTACAAAAATTCTAGGAGGGAACCTTTTTTTTACAACATGGAGGGCTAAACCCTCAAGTGAACCAATCATAAATACCACAAACAGTTCAACTTAGGATAAATGAAAATTATGAATAGACTTCTCATCTCTTTTTTGAAATAGAGACTCTTAAGAAAACCATTTCATAGGTCACAAATGAGTTAACCCAGTTCAAAATTAATCCCCCACAAAACCATAACCAAAATCATAATAATTACCAAAACTGGGGTAATTATCAAAATCAAAGAAACTATCAGAATCAAAATAGGGGATATAACCAAAAACCATATAACTAAAAAGGGTATATTAAACCCAACAATGGTGGGGTCACAAACTATAATAAAGTATACAACATCCATGCATCATCACATTTGTCTCACACAACAAATGTAGCAGACCTAAACTGCGTGACCAATTGGTGTAGGCTACATTACACTTTTTCTCATTCTAAAGTAAATTGTCCATAAATGAAGAAGATAGTCAAATTAGCACAAGTAGATTCATAGTCTACCAAACCTAACTTAAACAAGAATTCTATTAATATGAACACTACAATGATGCTAGACACCTTTGTATTTCTATTCAAAGAAAACAATGAGATTGAAGTGAAAACATATGACACTCCGACATTTCAAACTATCAAGGAAAATTATTTCATGAGAAACCAAAATAAAGGACCACTCACCACTTTCAATCCTCTGAATGGAGGTTTGACTCCTCTAGATCCTAAGGCTAGCAATAACCCTCAACTGCTTAAAGGGATAGTAGAAGGTAAAGGTAGAAATAATCCCACTTTTGCTACTAGATAGCTCCAAAATCACATGAATTATGATATAACAAAAGAATTGAAGAAGGATGGATCCAATATGTCCTTCTTTGATGTCCTAAAAAAAATTCCAAGTAAACGTGAGGCTTTGATTAGTTTCCTAGATAAAATAGTTCAACCTAAAGGAAAAGCTAAGATGGCAGCAACATCAAACATGAATGCGGTCATGTATCAAGGGAAGTTGGATACTACCCCTTTTTTCTCATCCTCAAGTTATTTGGGAAGAACCTACATAATTTCCTAGTCAATTTTGGTGCCTTAGGAAACATAATTCCATACTCCATTTGCAAAAAAGTAGGTATGAAACCAATTAGAACTCAAAATAAAGTTATACAACTAGATAAAACTAAATTCAATGTAGTAGGAGAATTGAATGGTGTCTTCATCCAGTTAGGATCAGACCCTAGAATTCAAAAACACATTGATATCTAGGTAGTAAAGATAGCAGAAGTATACAAAATGCTTCTGTGTAGAGATTGGTCAAAGACCCTAAATGGGTATTTCACAACTAATTTCTCCCACATGTGGCTATCGTGGAGAGGAAACCAAAATAAAATTAGGATTGAAAGTGAACCATGTCTCAAGCATATGATCACTAAGTATAACCATCCTAATGAATTTGCATACATAGAAATTGAACCAGGGATCTATAGAGTTGATGGAATCATGACTCTCCCAAAGATAATTAATGAACAACCCTCACAAATTGAGGATGATAATGAATGTTTGGCTTCAATTAATTGCAATGTTTTAGCATGGAGGTTGAATCAGGATAAACTTGTCTTAAGATAAGGGCGAACTTATGGGAGTTATTACTTCCTAACTAGTGTAGGATTCATTACCAAAATCATTTTGAATTGACCTGTCAACCTTGTCTAGATGTATTGAATGAAGTAATCTAGCAGATGCATGTCCAATCAACTAACCACATACCAAGGAAAAATAAGCAATATTTTCTTGAGGCCAATGCTATTATCTCTCTTATAGATTTAGATAACGAGCTTGATATTCCAAAGAAGCTAGATCCCACTCATGATTCTCTAGTTGATTCACAGCCAACCTTAGATCATCCCCAAGAAATCATGCATATTCACTCTCCTCTTGTAAAAGAAACATTTGAGGGATTAGACATGCCTAAAAATAATGTTGTCAATAGTGCTAAAAAACTATGCTCGCAACAAACCCCACAAATTAAAAATCACGAGGCCATGATAGAAGGAGATGACACTCATGAAAACTAGTTGTGGACATTGAAATTTGATGGATCTATGTTGAAGCAAGGGAGTGGAGTAGGAGTTGAATTGATCAGCCCTAAAGGGAAGACTTTGATTCTTATAAATTGTAGTCTGGATGCACCAGTAATGTGGTTGAATACGAAGCATTGACCAATGGAATTCTATTTGCACATCAAAAGAAAGCAAAAAGCCTAATGGTGTAAGGAGATTCAGAATTGGTTGTCAAATAGGTGAGAATTCAATACACCTACTATAACAAGAGGATGGAAACATATCAAAATATTTTGGAGCTTGATTGAAGATTTTGACACATTTAATATTAAGTTAATCCCCAGGGAAAATAACCAGATTGTAGATGCATTAGTAGTTGTTGAAAGCACTGTAGAACCTATGAAATAATCAAAATTGAAAAGGTTCTCTATAGAGTTGGTATTAGTTCTTGAAATCCTGAATAATATATGTCAAGAGGGGTCTGATTATACAAATGTTGAAATGATAGGATGACTAAGGATCAAGGAGGGTGATCAAGCCCCAAGGATCTAATATCCCATATCAAAGCAACATAAGAACAAAGGAACACACACATATGCATGATTATGTAGCAATTCCATATACACAAACATACATATCAGAAAAAAAACATGAAGCATACACGATAAAAACACATTATACAACATAACATATGGATGAAAATGAAATGGAAATAAGAACAATGTAAACACGATGTAAAAATGAAGAAGAGACATGAAAACACATAAAAATAAACATAGTGTTAGTACTAATAAGATTTGAGTCGGCAAGGAAAAGAGACCTCAATCTTAAATTGTCTCAAATACCAAATGTCATCCATTGAATAAATGTTATCTCCCATGAGGACTGAATTCATACACATCACTCATGGAGTACATGGCTCTATTGGAAATAAAATTTTATTATGATAGGTGGCCATGTTCAAGGGTATTCATGACTCATACCATAACAAAGTCTAATATTTTCTAGATGAATCACAAACCAGGAAGACACATGGGCTAGTGAAGTCTAATATTCACTAGGTGAGCCCTCAAGACAAGGATGAGAAACACACACTAGGTCTACAAGGTGTGTACTCATGATAACATAACAAAAATGAGAAACACACTAGTTCTACAAGTGTGTACCCATGACAAGGTGGCAAAATGGGAAGAATGCACTAGGTCTATGATTTTGTACCCATGTCAACCATACCAAGAGTTATACTCCTTGATAACTCTGATAAGGTGCCATAAAATGATCAATGTTGCACTTAGTTCAACTCTCATGAATAAAGTGAGGTAAAAAATTCTCAACATAGCTGGCAAGATGTATTATGGCAAGTTCCATGAATAAAAATGCTAGCAAGCTATGTAATGCCAGGTTCTATGAATAAAAAGGCTAGTAAGCTATATTATGCTAGGTTCTATGAATATGACAAGGTTTAATGTCATAGAGGACGAATACAAAATAAAAATAAAGTTCCAAAAACCTCAAGGGATGTTGTATCAACACCACCACAAAAGGTGAAACAAAAAAGAGGATTTTCTCAACACATGAAAGGTCACACCTTAGGGAATATCATACTTGATATCACCACCAAGAGAGGACTAGTTGAGGAATAAAAGATTCATTTCTTAGGGAATAATAAACATAGCATTACCACCAAGAGGAATTTCATATGCCAAGAAAGGTCACACTCTTATGGGACCATCAGATGGATTAAGAAGGCCACACTTTGGTTGAAAAGGTCACACTTCCTAAGAGATGTATGTTATCATCACTAAGAAGGGACCATTTTTTATGCATACAATGAGCAGGGAACTATATTCTCCCTCTTAAAATGTTAGTGTACTTGCTACACTAACATTTTAAGGAGATAGAAAGAGATCCCTTGCTAGAATGAATGCACCTAGGAAAATGATACCTAGCACCTTGCTCCCTAAGTGTAGGTACAAAGATGATCCTATATGTTTATGCTATATTACTCCTTGTGAAATGAAATATGATTGCATAAAGACTAGTTTATACCCCCATGTATGGTAGTGAGTATGTTATGAGTACTACAACTACCACATAACAAGGAGTGAAGCATATGAATTTTAATCTATCATACGTTTAACATGATCCCTATAAGGATCAAATTCTCTCAATTTCTTCTTTAAAGCATAACATTCATTAGTATGGTGTCTGAATAATTGATGATAGGCACAGTAAGGTGTCTTTTCATTCATTTTTTAGTGGTCTTTCATTCATTCATAGGTGGTAATGTAATTAAATCCATATCTACCATTTTAGCTAGTTCCTCTTTAGTCTTGGATATAGGATGAAGGAACTATAATTTCTTAAGTTTATAAGACTTGTGCTTCTTACTTGATTGACAAACAATTTTTTATGTGAAGGTGGAGAATCTTGTTAACCTGATCCTATAGTGTCTTTAGATGGTTTTTTTTCCAAGAGAGAGTGGACCCCATGTTTATTCTCTGCCAAATCCTTGTTTCTTCAAGATTCTAAAGCCTTGTCCATAAGTTTGTTCCAAGTTAATGGGTGTGTTGGTAACTTTATGCTCATATAATGGGGGATTAGTTGATGTACCTTCCATGGAATTGTTTTTTCTAAGTCCCTCCATGTGCATTGGTTGAGGTATATTTTTTGACCCACTTTCAATATGTAAAAGAGTGAACATTTCAAGTGGTGGTATGGTAGGATGTTGTTGGTATGGGGTAGTAATTCTTTGCATTGAGGGGTAAAAGGTTGCATTATTTTCAAGGTTGTGCTTGAAATTTTATATGAATTCATGCATGCCTTCTTCATCTTGGAGTAATACTTCAAAAAGACTTGTAATGGGAGATGAGGTATCATGATTGCCAATTTCAAAACTGGGGTCATTGTTAAACACACAACTTGAAACAACCACCAAAGATTTCAAAGAGGTCAAAAAATTACCAAATAATTGAGCCATCATGATGATATAATGTTTGTACTAAGGCTCAAGTTGTTATGTAATAGGTGGTTGGAAAATCGACAACACTTTCGAATAGAGGTCCCTTAAGGGATTCTATCATAGAAATTTGGGTCCCAAAAGGTAGGAGCGAGGTGCACAAGGTGTTTGTGTCCTAGGTAGGGTTCCAGAAAGTTCAAATTTTGGTTGTTTAGGGTATTGTTTAAGGTTCTCATATCTATATTCAAACAGGTCTGATAGTGAAGTAGTTTCCAGATTTTGCTAACATTAGAATTGTGAATTTAATAATGTAAACATGAAACAATGCAAAAAGAAAATGACAGCTTTGAAATGCAAAAACCAAATTCAGATAGCAAGATTAAATAGAAAACACACAAAAAAATGTCTAATGCAATTTTCAGCCAAAATTATTAGGACATAGGCACTCAAGGTGCTTTTGTCCAGGACAGGGTGACTGGAAATTCAAATTTTGATTGTGATTGTTACTATTTAAGGATCCTATTTTTTTCTAAAATAGTT
Organism: Sequoiadendron giganteum; assembly: GCA_007115665.2. Lineage (NCBI taxonomy): Eukaryota > Viridiplantae > Streptophyta > Pinopsida > Cupressales > Cupressaceae > Sequoiadendron > Sequoiadendron giganteum. The sequence goes on from CM021104.1 coordinate 440,362,430, forward strand.
TTGATTGTGAATATTTTCTAGATTTTGTTGATTTTGCGTCTATGGGAATGAAATATGCAAGAATGTAAATCTATGAAATGTGAATGACAACTTTTTAATGCAATTTTTAGATGCAAGATGTGATGATTGAATACTTATAAGATGAAAAGTCCTAAAGATGATGATTGAATGCAATTTTGACACAAACTATGCAATTTTTCCACTTTTTTGACTTAAATGAAAGATTCAACTTTGCATGAAATGAACAATTCCAGATTTTAATGACCTAATGAATGTAATTTTGAATGTAAATCTTCTCTAAAAGGGCTAAAAGAAACCTTATGGAAAATTTTAATGAAATATGAATGCAATATTTTTGTGTTCTTATGACTTTTATGATGGAAATATGAAACCCTAAGTGAAAACTGCAAAATAATGATATGCAAAACCTAAATCTAAGGTGAATTTTTAGAAGGTATATATAATGTTAATAGGTCAATGTCACCAAAATAAAACATAGAAAAAGGGAAGAGGAAACCTTACGAATTTACCTCTGGTTTGACACCCTTCCCAAATTTTTCATTAAAAAGGGGATATGAGATAGACTGGAAATGTAAGGATGGAATGAGGGTTTGATGAATTTTGACAAGGTATGATAATGACTTAAAAGCTAATAGGTGAGTCACCCAACCCTTAACTAAATCTGGAGATTCTCTAATGGTGAAATACAATGATCTAACTAAGCTAAAATTATAATTTATTGTTTTGGTGCAAATATAGAAAGAACGATAATTCATAAACAAATTTGAATAGTAGAAATGAGCAAAGCAAGACACTATGCACCTATGATTCAAATTTGAGGTAGAAAATGGTTGACACAAATGCCCAGGGAGTGAGTACCCTTGTATGTTTTTTTGAATATATAATTTTAGGGTCCTCTAGTGTTGGATTTGAGCTTCAAAAAATTTCTTTCAAATATGTCGGAACACTTATAGATATTTTTGTAACTAAGTTTTTGTGGGTTGATAAGATGTATGACAAAAAATGAAACAATTAACAAGTGACCTTCAAGATCCTCTTAATCTTCTTCAAACTTATAATCTGCACATTCACAAAGAGGATAAATGATGTGCCAAATAGGGGCTTGCCTCAGTCAAACCCCATGTAAGTGTTCTCGCCTCCACAATGGTAATGTCAATGATAAACCGATAGGAGAAAGGAAGGAAATGATGAATGAATAGATGTTGCAACTCACCACCCTTCAATGGATTCCTTGAAGGACTGAAGTCATGCACACCACTTCAAGGATCTTGGATCTTGCTTGATAGATTGCTTAAATGCTTGGATGCTTCGATTTCCTTGGAGACCTACAAAGTGTTAGTCTTCACAAAACAATGATAACATGAACGCACATAAATTCACATGAGCTTTGACATGATGTTAGGATCTTGAATTGCTGCAATGGAGCTCTAAAATGTTGCTCTTGAATTTATCAATAGTGCTCTTGATAATAATTGCTCCAATGATTTCCTAGATTCTCTTGTTAATGTTAAAATGATGTAATAAATAGGTATTTATAGGCATTTATTCAATTTCTTAAAAATTAAATCCCGGTGGCCAACTTCGAACAATGGAATTGCAAATTTTAAATTGCCAACACCGACATATTTGAATTTGGAGCCAAAAAAAGGTGGACACTCATGCCTAGGGCATGAGTGTCCCAACCCCATTTTTTAAAGTTTTTAGGAGTCGAGGACAATGTCTTCGATGAGTGCAATTGATTTTTTATTGCAATTCCTTGGAAATTATCAAAAAGGGCCATGAAATACATAATTTAGGAGATTAAAAGGTCCAATAATTAAAAGGGGGACCAAACATAAGGTGTAATTGTCATGGGTGACAATTTATGATGGTACAATATGTATGTATGTATGTATGTATTTTTGTATGTATATATAATGTATTTGTATGTATATGTATAAATATGTATGTATGTATGTATGTATGTATGTATGTATGTGTGTATATATAAATATATTTGTATGTATATATGTACATATATATGTATGTATGTATGTATATATATGTATATATGCATGTATATATGTATGCATATATGTATGTATGTATGTATGTATGTACATGTATGTATATATGTATGTATATAATATATGTATATATGTATATATATGTATGCATATAATATATGTATATATATAATATATGTATATATATGTATGCATAGGTGTGTGTGTGTGTGAATATTGTGTGTATGTATGTATATGTGTGTGTGTGTGTGTGTGTGTGTGTGTGTGTATTATAAAATTTCATATACGTAATATCATAAAAATATAATGTAGTGTATACAAAACATCATGGATACAAGAAATGTATAAGAAAATCCATATAGACATACAATATTATACATATATAACACAAAAATATATGTACAAAAAACCCATATAGGCATACAATGTTATACATGTTAATAAAAAAACAATGTATGTACACCAAATTTATTTTTGAATACAATAAAACTTCATAACATAGAGTCATATGGAGTGTCATGAAATAGTCAATGACTCATTGTTTGTCAAGAAAATAGAGAAATGATCGAAGGTTGGTGCTTTCTAATCCACTGAATAGATCTTTTATCATATTTTTTTTCGATCTCCACCTATAAATATAATCAAACAATATATACGTTAATATAAAATAATATATAATAACATAAGTGAATAATCACTTACCATAATCTAACAATCTATCAAGCAATAATTTATTGCTTATCTTCATCCATTTAAGGGATATGTGCATGAATTGGATTTGTAATCCCCTATGCGAAATAAATTAGACTAAAGATGAATATCATTTAAATTTACACTAAATTATGTGGGATAAAATAAGAAATACAAAATAAAATCTATATTAATGTCTCATACCTCTATTAAAGGAATTAAAAACAAAACTATTGTAATAATGTCCACCTACATTGTGCCATGAATATTAGAAGAAATTTGAACTAATGTCATCAATTAAAAATTTAAAAACTTTATTTGAGAAAAAATTATATATTATTATTTAAATATATAATGGTTAAAAATAGTAAAACTTACTTCAATGAAAGTTGGAATATGTTACTACCACCAAAAATTATTGATGTTCAAGGTCCAACATCCACTTGGTTATCATCAAATGTGAATATTAGTATTACCATTGATATATGAAAAAAAAAATATGTACTATATTTACCATTTTTTTATAAATTACATACATATGACCATATAATGAGGAGTGAAAACTTGGCCAACAGATGTAGGATGAACAATTTGACCTCAAAATTTTATATTACATATAATTTCTTACATTAAATTTTATTCATAATAGATTAATATAGATAATCATATATTTGAAAATTAAATACAATAAATGTATAAGCTTATTAAAAAGTATTTATCAATCAATGGTAAAATTCTTATCTAGCAACTCATCTATCAACACCAATGATCTAATATTGATTATCATGCTCCTAACCCTATGTAGCATACTCCTCAAAATGAGGAGCATCCTCTGAAATGTGTATACCATGAGCATCCTCATATCTATAATCATAGATAGATCCATAGGAATAACAAAGATGTGGTGACCATTGGCATCTAAGAGTCTCACCCTTGTCACCCTATGAAAATATTGGTTATGCTATAATAAGTTTTGTGTGACAAAATTGATAAATTATAAGGTCCCTGCCTCAACACCCTCCTTAATAGTGGAAACAATCATGACATGTTAAATACATGGCCAAGCTAGGGGTCTTGGTGGTTAGTTCTAAGCACAACATGCCCCCTCCATATCTTATATAAAGTCTTTGTTTCTATCTTAGAAATTATTTATATCAAAATAATTTGAAATCTCATTGAGAATAAACTCACAATAGAGTTTCTTCAAGAAATGTTGTGGCACCTCATTATTGTTGCATGGATCATGGTCATAAACCATACACCACCTATCTCAAAAATTATCCCTTATTCCTTAGTGTTGACACCAATGAATGGGGAATCTTCTACAACTTCCATACATTGGTTCTCAGATCAACAAATAATGCATACACATCATATTTTAAGTTTTTTAATTTTTTACTTATTTATATATATCAATTTTTTAGAATAAAATTATTGTGCATTCTTCATATGATTTCATCAGATGTTTATTTGGCCACTGAAAAAATGCATGAAAGAAATAATTTATTCTAAGGATGTGATAAGATCTCTCTAGTGGGTGCTCATTACATTGGGATTTTTTAACGTTTTAACAAATATTTTAAGTTTTTTTATTTGCTTCAAATTTTCCTAATATATATGTGGTAGGGATGGATAGAGGGGTTTGAAGAAAGATCTAGATTGTGTCTAATCTTTAGCAAGATTTTCCTTGTCCAGTTGGTCTAGCGAAATGTGGTTTGGAAGAGTTGACAAATTTTTATTTGCTAAAAAAAATAAAAAATTGAACCAAAACTATTGAAAACAGATTTTATTTTAATTTAAACCACTAAAAACATATCAATCTTACCATGTTGATCATGCGGACATCATGGCAACATTGTGTTGGGGTTTAAATAACTCCTTAGCTTCAAAATCATCTCTAATGGCTTGCAAATGTGCTCGTGTTATTCCTATATTGCAATTGTGTGCTAAGAAAAATGGCTTAGGCTAAAATGGACTCAATCTACTATACTTTTTGTTTTTATGGGTAGCAAAATGTGAGTGTTATAACACATTCACAATATATTCAAAATAGACCAAAAATTGTTCTTGCCACTTTTTGGTCCCATTTCTTTGTGCACACGCCCATAATATATTAAAAAATAGAAGGATGGGTATGCTTTGAAAATGCACACATGTTCATATAAATAACTGCATAGGTATATCATACATTTCTAAATTGATTAGTGCATGTGTGTACATATATACACACAAATATAATTAGAAATAAAATTATTAAAATTACATGTAATATGTGATGAAATTCTATGATTACATAAATATATAAAAATATCAATTATAGATTAAATATAAGATTGATAATAATATTTTATAAAATTTTGGTGCATGTATTTAGAGAAAATAAATAATTTATTAAGAATAAAATATTAATAACATTAAAATCAATCTATTGTATATAATCTTATATTATTGTGTTTCATGAAATGCATTTGCTTAAGGTTTTTTTTTGTCAACCAAGTCATATGTCATAGCTAGGATTCTTTTGAATGAATCCCTTCCAAGGCATCTTGTCAAAGTCCTTTATTCCATTAGAGTGGGAAATATAGTAGCAAAAGTCATACACCTAGAAATATAATATAGTTGCAAAAGTCATACACCTATAAATATACTTGTCAATCACATTTGTTTGGAAGTTTTCATTGAATTGAAATATAAACAAAAGAAATATTAAAATTATCTTCTATGTTATTTCTTTAATCTTTTCTTATTTTCATATTTTAAAAAACTATTAAGTAAATAAATAAATAGTTTTTAAATAAATACAATAATTATAATAGTTCTAAAGTAAAATGCAATAAACACTCCAATGACATAAATTATTTCTAAAATAAATTAAGTGGTGTATAGTAGTTATTTTTTTAGTATTGTAAAAAATATCTAATAGCATAATTGAATTTCAATTTATTACTAGTAAATAAAATTTACTTAATTATAACTTTAATCTTAATTTAATTAAAATTCATATAATTATAAGTGTAACTTAATCTATATAATATGATTATAATAATAAACTTAATCGTGAAACTAATTTAATTATTATTATCTTAATATTATAGTATTATCATTTTCATTCACCAATATAAATTACAAATAACATATTTCTTACTAACCAAAAAAAATTTAAAATACTTTTTACCATTAAAACATAAAAATGCATCAAAACATGTCCTTAATACTAAAGTCTTCATTTTGATTAATTTACTCTAATGAAGGATGGGTCCATTTAAATATAAAAATTAAGATATTATTTTAGATGTTTAAGTTTGAATTTTGCATTATTGAACATGGTTACAAAATGTGAACCATAGATAAGACACATTAACTACTTGACAAAATGTCTTAAGGATTAGATTCATAGACAATAAAAACAATAAAAAATATAGATCCATTCTAATAAAAAAATATTTTATGTGTATATTATAATTACGAGAGTTTATGAGTCGAGAGTCTATGAGTCTACAATATATTATTTAATATGTTAATATGTCTTGTCTATGGTTCACATTTTGTCAAGTAATTAATATGTCTTGTTTATGATTCATATTTATGTTAATATGTCTTGTCTATGGTTCACATTTTGTCAAGTAATTAATATGTCTTGTTTATGATTCATATTTTGCAAGCACGATCAATAATACAATCCAAACTTAAACATCTAAAAAATTATCTTATTTTTATATTTAAATGGATCCATTCTCTATTCCAAAACTATCAATTTATACGTGTAAATTAATCAAAATGAAGACTTTAGTATTTAAAACATATTTGTAAGATAAGATTAGATATTGGTATAATGAAGTTTTTTTTTTTTTTGATGAATTTTCAAATATCTATATTAATAAAGATAAATATACAAATTCACAAAAAAAGGGCGGGTGGTAAGAAGACACACCGCGAACGTCACATGGGACTAGCCCAGAAAAACTAAAATAACATATGGACCCAGCCCAGAAAGTCCAAAAAAATCACATGAACCTAACCGAGAGATTTACATAACAGAATGAATGAAGTTTGAAAAAATTGTACGTTGATGGAAATTGTGAAAGATAAATTCAATAATTGCAACCGCCAAATTTGACAAGAAACTCAGAAACCATAGAATTTGTATATCCACAAAATAAAATAAAATAAATACATCCATCATGACGTTTGCATGAAAGATACGGTAGCTTGTAGAAGGAAAATTTAGGAAAAAGTGTGCGAGGGGTCGTGAGTCATGTCCCCATGCAAAATCAAATCTACCCTACGGATTCTGTGACGTCACGGACCATTTTTCATTATTTTGCGATGCACGTGGTGTGGACTTCCAAAGGTAGGGTGGACCCCTCTCTCCTACCTTGCCTTACAAATAAAAGAAAAAGAAAAGGCAAGTTTGAAAGGATATTATCGAATCAATTTATTTTAAATTATTTATTTATATGTTAATTTTGAAATTATAATAGAATTATGATGAAAGTTTAATGTTACAATTTAATTATTATTGAAGAAATTAAATATAGTCAATTATATTCATAATAATAAAATTTGTATAGTAATTTATCAATTTTTATTTTAAGATTACCATTTACTTCAATTGCATATGAGTGATTGTAATTAAAGAATTATGTGTGAACCAACTTGGATTCTACTACTTTAAGGGAGATTTGAACACTTGATACAATAGTTATCATATAAGAGAATCCCAAAGATCAAGGGATTTATTATTATCATATTGCTTTTGTTTGCTAGACAAATTTCATATTGCTTAATTAAGTGACATTTAATAGAAAAAAATAAGAAATGTTCAAAGTGAAGATTTTCTCGAGTGTCAACTCAACTTGGTTTGATGATGCAATCTTTTTCTCTTTCCTTCTTGTTATGTTGTTTTCATGTGTGGGGTGATATTGATCAAGTATCCTTTTTATTGGGCTCCCTCTTTTATTGTTTGTCATGACATTACCAATTCATGATAGTTGAATTCTTTTGTTCTTGCACTCATGCCTTTACATATTGACATCATCTACTTGGTATCTTCTGGTGTCATGCCATGGCATCAATAGTGCATGAGCATGCATTGGGTAAGTGTGCAAACATGTGGGCCAAAAATGTTAGACTAATCATGCATTAGCTAATAATTAATCTTTTTAATTAATTATTAGTCTAATTTATTCTCATGCACTTAAGCTAAACTTAGGATTGCTTTATTCAGTTAACTAAGTGATTTTTTGTTAACTAAAGTGAGAACCATTTAGAGTTTTTCTCCTATATAGCACTCAGCCCTCATTGTAATTATCTATTGAGCTTTCATATCTTTTGATAGTCTCTTGCTTTTGTAGCTTTTTTTTGTTGAGGAATATTGCATATCTTGTTTGTAGAGCTCTTGAGTAGAAGTTTTTTTGTTTGTTGTTTGATTTTGTGTCTTGTGTTATTCATAAATCTAACGGTGTATCAGAGCCTCAATTTAGTGAACCCCCTTTCTCGATTTATGAGGTTTTTTTCTTCAACGAGGGTTAGAGGCTTTAGATCCGAATCCCCTTTGTTTTTTTGCAAGTTTTAGAGGTGGGAAATTTTAGGTGCTCTTTGGCGCAAAAATAACCTCACTATTGGATTCAGAGCTATCAGAAAAGTCAGATTTGTCTTTTGTTTGGCTTGATTTCAACTCTTGAGTACAAATTTGCAAGGGTTTGAAGTGGTTGCATTTTTCTAGATTCAGATGGTAGCTACATTTTCAGAGCATTTTGGTGTGAAATGGACCTCTTCATTGGATTCAAGAGGTCGATTCCATGAATTTTGATATATATTACGCCCTATGTCGACGTCGGGAGCTTCTGAGGTAAAAAAAAAAATTCTTTAGGGGTCGTATGGCCTGCGTACGACCCTTGTGCTCGAAGTACGAGGAAAAAAATCAACATTTTTTATAAGTTCAGATTTTTTGGTTTTTTTAAATTTCTTTTTGAAATTTTAAAAATCCAAATAAAAAAGTTAAAAAGCAAGTTCTTAAAAAAATTGTGGGGCAAATGTTTTTTTGTTTTTAGGAGGCGTTTAAAATTTTGAGGGTGCATTTAATACTAGAGTATCCGCAGTACCCTATGAGCCCCACCCCAGGCATCGATTACCTTCCCTTTTCCCACTAACAACTTTCTATTCACCAATCGGTAGCAAATCCTCCTCTGCAAGCTATTTTTGCCACTTTCCAACAACTCAAACAAATTTTTCAAGCGGCTTTATCACCGACACTAACCCTACTCACCAACAAAATTTCTGACAAGGTTCCTGCCATGTTTTTCACCAATGCTCATGTCATCTCTCTAAAAAAAGGAAAAATTTTCTAGCAGCATCTTTTTCCGTCGAGTCCAAGAAAAGGAATACACTGGTGGTCGATTTTTTTGTAGGGGACCGATTTTTTTTCCAAGATAGGGGAATGGTCCCTAGAATATTCACTTACATCAGCATGATTTCATCATGACATCATCATACAGACCACCCAATGCCCCCCTTTGACCCCTCTTTGGCCTCCAACGAGCTATTTATTTTTCTTTTGACCACAACTTTTGCATACGATGTTGTTTTTCGGAAAACAAGATATCGTCAAAAATCTAGTTCTACCAACCTTTTGTGGTGTGGGTCCAATCACTTAATTTTGTTGATGGTGCATTCTACAGTCTGTTGAAGTCATAGGTGGTGTTTTCAGTCTTGAGCTCATAACTTTCGACTAGTTTCTCCATTTTTCATGATTTTAGCAGCATTGGAACCGTCTTTCAAAGCTCTTCACTTCCATCTATGTAATTTTTCCATATTGTTCTCTAGATACATTTTACTCATATTTTTGTGGTTTTTCACTTTGGTGAATTACTTGGACATCTTAGCTCTTGGAAAAAAAAATTGCCTAGGATGACTCATTTTTGGCTATTCTTCATGTATTTCCAGTATTTTATCCTATTCGGGCATTGTAGACATCTTTTCATGCACATTCTTTTTTGTAGATGCACTGACATAAAGTGTCATTCTAGTGTATATCTTTTTGGGGATTTTGAACACTCTATTGCATGCCTTTTATATTTGCACCATGATATAAAGTGTCATGGGGGGTTGATGTTTTTCTTGGTTTTCCATCACACCTTTGTCAAGTGAGTGTCCCTTCCATGACAGTAGTGAAACCCAGTGATTCTTGCCTCATGCGTGTGTGCCTTAGTTTGCACACCCTTTTATTTGCAGGTTGTTTCTCCTACATGCACTTCTTGGTTTCACATTGTTTTAGTGTTCCTAGCATGGCTCTCCCTTTTCAACATTATGGGGGGTTTCTACTATTGATGTTAATGCTTCCTTGGGTTCACATTTGAGTGATCTACATATCTAGTTCTTGTTCCTATGTATTGGGAAGATGCATCGATTGGTTACCCATGAATTTCGATGAGATGAAGCATTTACCATATGAACATTCTTACATTCCTATTTCTAGAGGCCACCTTTCATTTTCATTTGATTAGAGACTACTGGGTACCTATATTTTTGACTTACATTTTTTGTACATATTGAGTAGGACCATTTTTGGTCACTTATACAATTTTTTCATGTGTCATTTGTATCTTTGAGTTCCAAATGTTTGCCTTTGTTTTCCATCTGATTTGAGTAGTGTCATTGGGGACACTCATGTAGATTCATGTCTCTCTCATGATCAATGTTCTATAGACTATTGGTAGCTGTATTTTTGACTTACATCTTTCATGTTTAGTAGTGTCATTGGGGTCACTCATGTAGATTCATATATCACCTATATCTTTGAATTCTAGATGTTTTTCTTTATTTTCTATTTGATTCGAGTAGTGTCATTGGGGTCACTCATGCAATATAGTCTACTTGATCCTTATATTTGTATCTTCGATTTTCAGATGTTTTGCCTTTGTTTTCCATCTAATTCGAGTAGTGTCATTAAGGTACTCATGCAAATTTTTGTTATCTTGATCCTAATCATCATTTATTTTAGAGGAGGTTCTTGATTTCAACACTATATCAATCTTCATTCGATAATAGTCTACAACTTCATCATGCTTCTATGATGTTCTACATGTTCCTCTTTTTTGGAACATTGTCTTGCTTGGAGGCTTCTTTAGTCCTTCACTTGGATTTCATCTCTCTTTTGGAGAGGATTTTTCTCCCTCATGGTTTTTATCCTTTTTCTCTAGTTTTGAGAGATCTTTTGTTTGTACATGGGTACCTTACTAAGCCTTGTTTGTCGGGACCCATCATGCATTCTCATTTTTAGGGTTTTTAGCTACTCGCTAAGTTCATCTTAAGGGGGGTGTTAGAGTAATCATGCATTAGCTAATAATCAATTACTTTTGTTGAGTATTATTGCATATATTGTTTGCAGAGCTCTTGAGTAGAAGATGTTTTTTTCGTTGTTTGATCACGTGTCTCGTGTTATTCACAAATCAACAAAAAAGGGGTCTTAAGTGGTCACTTTTTTTGAAATCAAGAAAGACTGACCTTGGATGAGAAATTGAAGATTGTTACACTCAAAATTTTAAGATGCAACAAAAATAAGACTCGTAGTGCTCCAAATCTACTTGCTAACTACTATTTTTTTTAAATGGTGGAGATTAAGGGGTTCCAAAAGGGGGGGCACACAAATTGGTCCTATTTTAAAAAAAACATAACATAGCGTCTAGTGTGGCCCCCCAAAAAGGTTAATTTTTTTTAGTACTTTAAAAATCGCTTTGGTGAGAAATTAGCTAACACCATGCAGTTTATCCTTGATTTTTCTACTATTTTTTAATGAATATATGATTTTTTACTTATTTTCAAAGTGGACACATCTTAAAAAATAGAAATTTGAGCACACCCGCCCCCGCTAATTTTTTTGAAAACTAATCAAAAATCAATTTTTTTTAATATGTGTAGAATGGAGTCTAGTTTCTAAAAATGTAATTTATTTGAAATTTCAATGAAGGGTTAAAAAATAAAGTAAAAAGTACCAAACATTGGTTTTTTTATAAAAATGGATACACCAACAAAATAAATTAAAGATGAAAGCCTTAACATACTCAAAATGTGAAAAAAATTGCACGCTTAGATAGCTAAGAGAGAGCTTAACATTACCTAGGTGTTTTCTTACTTGAACATGAAACATGTGAAAACCTAATGGGGAGCATGCTCAAGATTATGTGAAATTTTTTAGAATTTTGAAAGAACACGTCTTTGGGTGTTGGAAAGTCAATTCAAGCCTTTGGGTTGAAAATACAAGGAAAATACAAGCCAAAGGCTTGGAAACTCCCAAAGTAGACAAAAAATTGAGTGTGTTATAAAGCGCTCACATTATTTGAATGCATTCACAAAATGCAAGCATGTTATAACATGCTTGCATTTTGTTCATTGAAAAAAAATCTTTCTTTTCTCTTTCTTCTCCTTATCTTTCAGTGAAACTATATACATGAAATAAACATTTAAGTATAAGTTTTCAGATCTCTAGGAGTTATAATGCAAATTCTAGTTTTTGGAAGATCTTATAATTTTTTAGATAGTCAAATTTCAGTAATCAGCATACCAAATTTCAGTAATCAACAAATTGTATCATTTCTTTCTCTCTCTATCTCACTCATTGCTTATCCCTTACACTCTAGATCTCTTTCTCTCTATCTCACTCATTTTTTATCCCTTACACTCTAGACCTCTCTCTCTCACTATCTCCATCCCTCTTCGATTTTCAGATGTTTTGCCTTTGTTTTCTATTTGATTCAAGTAGTGCCATTAAGGCACTCATGCAGATTATTGTTATCTTGATCCTAATCATCATTTATTTCAGAGGAGGTTCTTCATTTCAACACCATATCAATATTCATTTGACAACAGTCTACAACTTTGTCATGCTTCTGTGATGTTCTACATGTTCCTTTTTTTGGGACATTGTCTTGTTTGGAGGCTTCTTCAGTCCTTCACTTTGATTTCATCTCTATTTTGGAGAGGATTTTTCTCCCACATAGTTTTTATCCCTTTTCTCTAGTTTTGAGAGATCTTTTGTTTGTACATGGGTACCTTACTAAGCCTTGTTTTCCAGGACCCATCATGCAATCTCATTTTTAGGGTTTTTAGCTACTCCCTAAGTTCATCTTAAGGGGGGGGTGTTAAAGTAGGCATGCATTAACTAATAATGAATTACTCTTGTTGAGGAATATTGCATATGTTGTTTGCAGAGCTCTTGAGTAGAAGGTGTTTTTTTTTTTGTTTGATCTCATGTCTCATGTTATTCAAAAATCTAACAAAAAAGGGTCTTAAGTGGTCACTTTTTTTGAAATCAAGAAAGACTGACCTTGGATGAGAAATTGAAGATAGTTACACTCAAAATTTTAAGATGCAACAAAAACAAGACTCGTAGTGCTCCAAATCTACTTTCTAAACTACTATTTATTTTAAATGGTGGAAATTAAGGGGTTCCAAAAGGGGGCCACACAAATTGGTCCCATTTTTTTTTTTTAAACATAAAATAGCGTTTGTTGTGGCCCCCCAAAAATGTTAATTTTTTTTAGTATTTTAAAAATTGCTTTATCCGTGATTTTTCTACTATTTTTTTTAATGAATAAATTATTTTTTAAATTATTTTCAAAGTGGACACATCTTGAAAAATAGAAATTTGAGCATGCTCCCACCTAATTTTTTTGAAAACTAATCGAAAATCATTTTTTGTAATATGTGTAGAATGGAATCTGGTTTCTAAAAATGTAATTTATTTGAAATTTCAATGAAGGGTTAAAAAATAAATTAAAAATTACCAAACATTGGGTTTTTACAAAAATGGATACACCAACAAAATAAATTAAAGATGAAAGCCTTAACATACTCAAAATGTGAAAAAAATTACATGCATAGATAGATAAGAGAGAGCTTAACATTACCTAGGTGTTTTTTTACTTAACCTTGAAACATGTACAAACCTGATGGGGATCATGCTCAAGATTATGTGATTTTGTTTAGAATTTTGAAAGAACACGTCTTTGGGTGTTGGAAAGTCAATTCGAGCCTTTGGGTTTTTAAATACAAGGAAAATCCAAGCCAAAGGCTTGGAAATTCCCAAAGTAGACAAAAAATTGAGCATGTTATAAAGCACTCACATTATTTGAATGCATTCACAAAATGCAAGCACGTTATAACATGCTTGCATTTTGTTCATTGAAAAAAAATCTTTTTTTTCTCTTTCTTCTCCTTATCTTTCAGTGAAACTATATACATGAAATAAACATTTAAGTATAAGTTTTCGGATCTCTAGGAGTTATAATGCAAATTCTAGTTTTTGGAAGATCTTATAATTTTTAAGATAGTCAAATTTTAGTAATCATAAAATTATATCATCACTCTCTCTCTCTATCTCACTCATTTTGTATCCCTTACACTCTAGACCTCTTTCTCTCTATCTCACTCATTGTTTATCCCTTACACTCTAGACCTCTCGCTCTCTCACTATCTCCATCCCTTTATCTAGCTCTCCCTCCCTTGAACTCAAGAATTACCTCTCTACCTATTCATCCTTCTCTCTCCCTCTCATGTTCTCTCTCTCTCTTTCCCTCTCTAATTCTATATATGCCATCCATCTCTCTCTCTCTCTCTCTCTCTCTCTCTCTCTCTCTCTCTCTCTCTCTCTCTCTCAGTTCGAGGCTTGATGGATAGTGTTCAAGGTTGAGGGTATAGGGTTAAGTGTATAGGGTATAGGGATTAAGGTTTAGGATATTGGGTATAAGGTTGAGGGTCTAGGGCTTAGGGTTTAGGGTATAAGTTTAAAGGTATATGGTTGATTGTATAGGGATTAGGGTTTAGTATATTGGGTTTAGGGTTAAGGGTATTGGGTTTAGGGTTTAGGGTTGAGGTTTGAGGGTTTAGGGTTTAGGGTTTAAGATATAAGGTTGAATGTAGGGTGTACAGTTTAAGTATAGGGTCGAGGGTTGAGGGATAATGTTTTGGGTTTATGGTATAAGGTTGAGGGTTGAGGGTATAGGGATGAGGATTGAGGGTGTAGGGTTTAGGTTTTAAGGTATAGGGTTGAGGGTTGAGGGATAGTGTTTAGGGTTAAGTGTATAGGGTATAGGGATTAGGGTTTAGGATATTGGGTATTGGGTATTGGGTTTACGTTTGAGGTTTTAGAATTTAGGGTACAAGGTTGAATTTAAGGATTAGGGTTTAAGTATAGGGTTGAGGGATGAGGGATAATTTTGAGGATTAAGGGTGTAAGGTTAAGTGTATAGGGTATATGGATTAGGGTTTAGGATATTGGGTATATGGTTTAGGGTGTAAGGTTTAGGGTATAACGTATAGGGTTAAGGGTTGAGAGTGTAGGGTTGATGGTTAAATTTAAGGTTTAATTATAGGGTTGAGGGATAATGTTTAGGGTTTTGGGTATAAGGTTGAGGGTATAGGGTATAGGGATGAGGGTTGAGGGTGTAGGGTTTAGAGTTTAAGGTATAGCATTGAGAGTTGAGGGATAGAGTTCATGGTTGAGGGTATAGCCTGGTTAAGTGTATAGGGTATAGGGATTAGGGTTTAGGATATTTTGTATAGGTTAAGGGTATTGAGATTAGGGTACAAGGTTGAATTCACAATTTAGGGTTTCACTATAAGATTGAGGGTTGAGTGATAATGTTTAGGGTTTAGGATATAAGGTTGCAAGTATAGGGTATAGGGATGAGGGTTGAAGGTGTAGGGTCTAATGTTTAAGGTATAGGGTTGATGGTATAAGGGATGTGGTTTGAGGGTGTAGGTTTTAGGGTTTAAGGTATAGAGATGAGGGTATAAGGTTAAGTGTATAGGGTATAGGTATTAGGTTTTAGGATATTGTGTATAGGGTTGAGGGTATATTGTTGAGGGTATAAGATATAGGGTTAAGGGTTGAGATTATAGGGTTGAGGGTATAGGGTTGAGGGATAATGTTTATGGTTTAGGGTATAAGGTTGAGGGTATAGGGTATAGGGATGAGGGTGTATGGTTTATGGTTTAAGTTATAGGGTTGAGGGTTGAGGGATATTGTTCAAGGTTGAGGGTATAGGGTTAAGTGTATAGGGTATAGGGATTAGGGTTTAGGAGATTGGGTATATGATTGAGGATATTGGGTTTAGGGTTTAGGGTACAAGGTTGAATGTAGGGTTTAGGGTATAAGTATAGGTTAGAGAGTTGAGGGATAATGTTTAGGGTTTAGGGTATAAGGTTTATCATATAGGGTATATGAGGGTTGAGGGTGTAGGGTTTAGGTTTTAAGGTATAGGATTGAGGGATAGTATTAAAGGTGAGGGTTAGTTAAGTTATTATAGGATAGGGTTTAGGATATTAGGAGGGATAGATATTAAAGGTTGAGGGTATAAGGTTAAGTGTATAGGGTATAGGGATCAGGGTTTAGGATATTAGGTATAGGTTTGAGGGTGTTGGGTTTAGGGATGAGAGTTGAGGATCTAGGGTTTAGGGTTTAAGGTATAGGGTTGAGGGTATATGGTTAAGTGTATAGGGTATAGGGATCAGGGTTTAGGATATTAGGTATAGGTTTGAGGGTGTTGGGTTTAGGGATGAGAGTTGAGGATCTAGGGTTTAGGGTTTAAGGTATAGGGTTGAGGGTATATGGTTATAAAGTGTATAGGGGTTAGGGTTTAGGATATTGGGTTTAGGGTTGAGGGTCGAGGGTTTAGGGTTTAGGGTTTATGATATGTGCCAACGGATAAAGTATCCCTTTACTTTTCCTTGCTCATTTGGTCCCTCCTTGTTCGAGCATAATGTTGCCTTGATTTAGTGTTGTAATATGTTTGACACATTCACATTAGGTCCTGGGCCCTTGTGAGTTAAATGAGCTTAATTGTACATTAATTTAGAGTTTTGTAAAGTGTTGTAACACACTTTCACACTTTTCTAGGTTTTATTAAATAATTAGGATTTTTTATGCTTTAATTGGCCTTATTTTTTATCCACAGGCCTTAATTAATGCATCTTTTTGAGGATAATCTTGACATAAACCAATATATAATTATAATTCAATATTTTTTAGGTTGTGTGGCCTAGATTTAGTGATCTGGGACTCATACACCACCTTGGGCGTATGATTCCCACCTAGGTTTTTGGGTCTGGATCTATATTTTACATCATTCTAAGCATATTTTGAAAAATGTTTCCCATAGTTAAGCCTAATGGGACTCAGACGCCACTTTTGGTGTATGAGTCTCGTGTGGCCCAAAATCAAATTTAATTCAAATTATTGGTAGGATTTTTTCCTCTTGGATATGATGCCAGCTTGTAGTGTTGTAATTTTGAGAAATTCTACATAAACCAGTATAAATACAAGGTTATTTCACTCATTTTTCTCCTAAAAAGAAATCAGGTGACCCAAGCTTTCAATTATTCATGCATTCTAGCCGGTTGGAGTTCATAAGAGCATTCAAGATTTTATAAGAGAATTCAAGAGCATTCAAGGGCTGATTATCAAGTGTTTTAGAGCATAATTCAAGTATCAAGCATCATGTCAAATTCATCATGCATCATGTTTGTTTTTGAGCTAACAATTGTGATGTAGGTTTTTATGATTCAAGCTAGCATTCAAGTTAAGATATATCACATTCAAGAGTCAAGATATACATCCATTGGAGCCACTTCATATATGTTTGCAACACTTTATTGCTAGGGTTTGGTGAGTTGTAACATTTTAATTTGTTTATACATCATTCTCCTTTCCTATTTCATTTTTTTTTGAGGTTTGATTACCAAAATGGGGTTTGACAAAAGAAAACCCATATCCACTAACAAAACAACATTTTCCCCTCCTTTAGTGTGTGATTTGCAGATCTAGGTTGAAGACACATTGAAGAGAAATTTTGGAGAAAGTTGTCAAAGTTGTCACCTTGCATTGGAGATCATTGGAAGACATCTACAAGTTGCAAATCAGAGTTTCAGATATAGAAATTAAGTGGAAAGGACATAGTAGACATTGAAGAGAAGAATCAAACTTTGAATTTCTAGAAAACCCTAAATAGACTAATACACCACTTATGGCGTATGAGGCGTATGAGTCCTAGTATAGGTAAATTTCTAGATTTTGTAGATCTAGAATCTACACTACCATAAACCTATTCCAGGCCAAAAATCCTGATCTAAGACTAAATCGCTCAATGTCGCGTATGAGTTCCAATCAAATTTAAATTCAATGTTTTTAGCATTTCAGAGCTTCATCTAGTCCTCTTCAGGTTTCCAGGTGCACACATTTCATCTCTCACCTTTCTATTATGTTTTACATGATTTTCTAGGCCATTTAGTGAAGTATTACATTGCATTAGGTTTAATCATTAGGTATTATATTTCATTAGTCTTTCCAAGCCCTAGCTTGGTGGTGAACCCCTCTTTAGTTTGTAATAAGACCTTAGGACATCCCTATTGCAAGATCTCTTTCTCCTTTGCATAATTTAGGTGGAGATCTCCAGGATTTCCCTTCAATGGAATGATTATAAAATGGGTTGTTCTATGTCCTAAACCATAAGTAGAAAATCCATTTTTTCGTTGTTTCATTTTGGTGAACCTACATTTAGAACATATTAATTCTGATTTGGAGTGCATCATCATCCTAGATCTTTCTTGCATTAACATTGCATTAGTTAATTGGCATTCTAAGGTTTCTACATATAATTGCATTAGTGAAAGTGAATTTTTACATCTCAAATCATTGAAAGTCATTTGAAATTGCATTTAGTCTACAAACTATACAAACTAAAAAACATAAAAGAAACTTGATTTTTTTTAAAAATTATGAAAAAACCCTCACTAGGACTCATACGCCCCTCTGGGCAATTTAGTCCTAGTGCAGATTTTGAACTAGATTTTCCAAAATTGAAAACTCTATTTCTATGCTCCTGTTTGTTGTTGATAACTTTTTGTTTTAGTTTATATTGTATATGGTATATTCATTACATTGCATTTAGCTTGAATTTGCATTTGCATCCATCTTACATTTAGTGTCCCTTGCATGAGCATTTCTACTTGGTGTCCTATTGCTAATACTATAGTAAGATGAAGTTTGAGACTCATGTCATCCCACGATAGCACAATCATCATAGATCTTGGGTTGTCTAGCTCTTTCACTGCTAGTATTGACACTAGTTCACTAGGTATGGACCATACCCTTAACAATTCCTTGCCTTCAAGTATGTGACACATGTTGAAACAATGGTTGCTAGTGTTCCACAAGAAAACATAATCCAAACTCATGAGGACTTATCAAAATTACAACATCAAGTCAACAATGGCAATATTTCAACTGCTTCTATCCCTACTATAGATAACATTCATCGCATGCTTGAAAGTGAAGACGAACTTGACCTTGTGCTTAACATAGTTCAAATCTTTGGAAAACATCTTACCTCAACCACTAGTTGTCCTTTATCCTCAAACAATGTCACAAGCCAAGGAGGAATTCAAATTCCTCCTCCCACAACAATTTCCTCTATTCCTACCTATACCAACCCTCAAGTCACAACAACGATGCAATCAACTAGTAATGTGATTCCTTCCTTGGGTATTTTCGCTAGCATCCCTAGTAACTTTGTGGAATCACATGTCATATATGGGTATGTGCAGGATCATGGGGGTCCAAACTAGGCCTCTAAGTGGTGATGGAAATTCAAAAAATTAGAGTTAGGCAACTTGATATAAAAAATTGAATAGGTTATTAACATAATATGAAAAATATGTAAGAGCAAAAGTTGTAGAAAATTGAATTTAGTTTCTAGGCTACTATTCATTTTTTGGAAAAAAGTAAATTTGTTTAGAGAAAATTTAAAATTTTAATGTAGTGGTATTAAATTTTCAGGAAAAATATAAGAAGCAGGTGTATGTTTGACCACCCTAAGTACAAGAAAAAAATAAAATAAAATTTCTGAATTTTTAAATATAAGTAGAGGACACATGTCTGGATGTGCCAGCTTTTTTTGTAATTTTTTCCATACATAAATAATTAGTTATGATTTTTTTATTAGATCTTTTCAGAATTATTAAAATGTCTGTGTCTGACCACCATAACTTGGTCAAAAAAATTTGAAATTCATTTTTTTTTATCCTATAGTATGTGAATCATAGAATATGTTGCATCTTGTAGATTCAAAAAATGTTAAGTATTTTGAAAGTTATAGAAGTTTTTCAATCAACCTATCAATCAGGACTTTAGACGTAATGTAGGTAGAAAATCAATAATAATTACTTATTAAATTCAAAATAAGGCAAAATTTATATTGGTGGAAAAATGACAATTTTTTCTAAAAACCCTATTCGTTTCATGAAATTCGGGTAAAAAAAAATCATCAACCACAAAGGCAAACTTCGAAAAAAAAAAGCATTCAAAAACACATTTTTTGGGTTGACTTTGCAGGTCAGGTAATTTTGAACCAAATCCCGAGCCAATATCCATTTTAGTTTGGTAATACCAAACCAAAACGGATATCTATTACATAACGGATATTCGTTACATAATAGATATCCATTATTTATACTTACTTATATTATTTATAATACATATTATGTATAATATGTATTATGTATTTATAATATATAATATTATGTATTATATAATATATTGTATCAAATGTAATATATTATATATTATATTATAGTATACATTATTCTATTATATATTATATTATAGTATGTACATTATTATATTATATATTAAATATTACTATATTATATATAGTATATAGTTGTAGAAGTTGATAAATCTCAACCTCACAGTCCCCAAGAATCACCTACATGCAATCACCTATCACATGCAACAGATATCCAGCACAAACAAGAGGATGTTCTATAAACCCTCAAAGCAAATATGTGCAAACATAAATCAAAAATAATTATTGAATGATCTAATAATTACAATGTGATCAATCCTTATGAGGAGATCAAGAAAACCTAAAATTAAGAAACCCTAGTGTGCACACTTAATAATTAATAAATAATTATTAATGTGCCTAAGTTTAGCTTAAGCAACCTAAAGGAATAAGTGACTTAATTAATTAATCAATATGATTAAATTAATTAAGTCTAATAACTTATTACTCTAACACCCCCCTTAAGATGAACTTAAGGAGTACCTAAAACGCTAGAAGAAAGATGCATGAAAGAAAATATGGGTCCTGACAACAAAGGCCTGATCAGGTACCCATTTACAAAAGCAATGCAAACTGAATGAAATGGGGTAAAGGAGAAAACCCAGTGGGAACAAAACTCCTCCCCAAAATAGAATGCAAAGAAGGAATGCAATGTACTATTGAAAGAAGGATAGGAGGTGGATTACATGATACCCCCCATAGACAACTTCTATCATATAAGTACATGTACAATGGTCTCCATAGGAGAGATAGAAAGAGAGAAGAAGGCCCCCTT
This sequence comes from Sequoiadendron giganteum, assembly GCA_007115665.2. Classification (NCBI taxonomy): domain Eukaryota; kingdom Viridiplantae; phylum Streptophyta; class Pinopsida; order Cupressales; family Cupressaceae; genus Sequoiadendron; species Sequoiadendron giganteum. The sequence goes on from CM021104.1 coordinate 440,383,543, forward strand.
ACAATGAAGAAACTCTTGTCACAATGATAGATGTCTGATGTAGAATCCAAAAAGAGATCCTGAAGCGGCAAATGATATTCCTCCCTTTGGGAAGAAATGGATCCAAAGGATGATGTCGAAGAAACCCTGTGAAGAGTGATAAACCAATTTGTCTCAAGATGTGTGCCATGATCAGATGCTAAAGAATCTCTCTATCTAAACTGAAACAAATGATGTCAAATCCAAACTGATGTGGAGAATCCTAAAATGCAACCTCTGAATGCACTGATAATGGTGGACGTACAGTGATAACCTGACTATCAAGGTAGAGGAGATGAATGTCCTCATAAGAATCCTCCAAAGTTGCAATATAAGACTCAACAAACAAGAAAGATATGTTTGCAACATAAGAGTCCAAAGTAGCTATGTCTAGAAGATGTATGATTCTTTGCTGCACCGAATCAGGAACAACAGGAGATGTTGATGAAGTTTCAGTCTGAAGAGTAGGAATTGTGAGACAAGCCTCTGATCCATCAGAACATGTAAGGGTGTCTAAATACTCAAGCTCCTCTAAAGTATCATGATCAAAGGGTGTATTCTCTCTCCAAGAAATGGGTAAGATACAATCTAAAGTAGGATCCTCTGGGAATGGAGAGAGATTAGGGTCTCCATAGATCTCCCAAAGACGTGTCCAAAGTGGGTGAGGACAATCAATGTCCGATATAGCCAAGAGAGTGTCATGATCAACACTAGACAATATAAGTCCTACTATGTGATCTCTAATGATATCCCATGCTAATTTTCCCTCTGAAGTGGCTAGTTCAGGTATGATATCATACAAATAAGGCAAAATATTAAGCCACCTACAATGTGTAAGTATACCCTTTGCCCATGACTCATAATTACCCCATTCCAGAATAACAATTGAAGGGTGAGTAAAACAACCCATGATAACTCTTCAAATGAAAAAAACTAAGAAATATGAACTTACTGCATTTAGATCAAATTAATATAACCCATCCCACGCAAACAGAACCCATGTAAGTGCCAGAACATCCAAGTAATTGAGCAAAGTGTAAAAACACACAAAGATGAATAAAATTTACCTGGTAAATTTTTTGATGAAATATACTGCAGATCTGGAAATATCACTATAACACCTTTCCAATGCCTATTCGTTTGCACAAAACGGAGTTTAGATGCAAAAGATACGCCCCTGGGAGTGAAAAACACAAGTTTTGACTTTGACTGGAAAACAAGACTACAAAAAGAAAAAATCAGAAGAAATAACCAGCACCACTAGAACAGCACCAGAATCAGCTTTTCGACGATATCTTGTTTTCGCAAAACGGAGATCGTATGCAAAAAATACACTCGATTTCCTGAAAACAACTCCAAAAAAGCTTTGAGGATTAAACCTAGCGGTTAGGCTAACCACTAGCATTAACCACTAGCATTGACTAGTAGCGATTAACTGACACTGGTGCCCATTAACTTTGTGATTTTTAAAAAAAAAAATCTCGGATTGCGTGTCATACCAGGCCATACGACCTAGAAATGAAAAAACATTGCGTCCCAAAGTCACTACGTCCGATTTTGATGATTTGATAGTCGATTTAGGGGTTTTTGGGTGCTTTGAACACGATGGCAATGTCTGTTTGGCCCAGAAATGCACAAAAAAATTGTCTACCCCCAGATGCACAAAAAATCAGTCTTATTAGTTTTTTTAGTCTTATTAAACATAGGTTTTTCACCAAAAAAAATACCTTTGTTTTGCACATGTCGAAAAATAGCAGATTATCAAAATTTAAATTTAAAAATATGTTCAGGCTGGGTATTTATGTCCTTGATCCATTAAAAAAAAAAAGAATTTCAATACATACAAAAAAATTATGTTGTATACAATTTGCCTATATTTCAATTGTAATTGGTTTGACTTCAAAACCCGATTAAGACTTTTTTTTTTAATAAAACACTATGAAACCAAATGAAAGTGCTAGATATCATAGTTACAAATCTAAATTCGAAAAAATTAGAATTTTATCCTTCATACAAATTTTTTTTATGTTGTATATGGTGAGCGTCACTCCTTAAAAAATGTTTTTTTTTTTTAAAAATAGTTTTCGAAGGAGATGAAAAAACAAAGTGCAATCTGATTCCAAAATTTTTGAAAAAAATATATTTAGAATCTATAGACAAAGTGTCACAAATCACTAGTTTGCATCATTTTCGAATTCCTCACGGTTTAGCCGCTATAGGAGCTCAAAAGTGAAGATTTAGTTAAACAAAATCAGTCCAGTGTCCAATTTTCCCAAAAATTGTAAACCAGTATTGTGGGATCACCCATTATGTAATATATATTATATAATATATTTAATATATAGTATATATTATATATTTATTGGACTTGAGAGAGAGGGAGAGAGAAAGACCTAAGAGGGAGTGAGAGACCTGAGAGGGATGGGGAGAGAGAGGGAGAGAGAGAGAGAGATAGTTGAGAGGGAGAGAGGGAGGGATAAAGGGAATGAGAGAGAGATATATAAATATAGTTGAGAGAGAGAGAGAGGGGGGCCTAAGAGTGAGAGGGAGAGAGAGAAAGAGAGAAATACCTGAGAGGGAGAGAGAGAGAGAGAGTTGAGAGGGAGAGAGAGGAAAAGAGGGAGATAGAGAGATAGAGACTTGAGAGGGAGAGAGAGAGGGTTTTGAGAAAGAGAGACCTAAGAGGGAGAGGAAGAGAGACTTGATCTAGGGAGAGAGAGAGGGAGAGAGAGATAGAGTTTTGAGAAAGAGAGACCTAAGAGGGAGAGAGAGAGACTTGATCTAGGGAGAGAGAGAGGGAGCAAGGAAGCTTTGAGAGACTTGAGAGAGAGAGGGGGGATGGACCTAAGAGTGAGAGGGTGAGACAAATAGAGTTGAGATAAATAGAGAGAGGTAGAGACAGAGAAAGAGGGAGAGAGAGAGGGAGAGGGAGGGAGGGAGAAACCAGAGAGAGAGGGAGATGGAGAGAGTTGAGAGGAAGAGTGTTTTCTCGTGTTGGGACCATCTAGAATAAGAAGTGATACAACCATCGAACAAAACCATTACAACTCAATTCAACATTCATTCCATTAAAACCTTCAAGTTGAATAACATGTCATTAGATAATTCATGTAAAAAGTATAAAATGATCATGAATAAAAAATCACTATCTTCGGAATCATGATACATAAAAAGAATATTATTTACACCAAAGAGGTTTGATGCAACTTTCAAAAAAAATCCTTAGAAACATCAAGATACATGTTATTTATATTGTTAATGTTAAATCTATACAATAATTATGATCAACAAATAAGACATCAGTCAACCATGATGCATGAATAAGTTCACTATATATGCACACTATATATGAACAAACACTAAATTAATAGATGATTTAATATTTATTACTAAATATTTGTCTCAACATTATACTATTATATTCATAAATTTAACACTAAAAATATCCATCCAACCCAATTATTTATACAATATCCATCCAGCAAAATTCTCTATAAAATATCCATCCAAGATCAATTTTTTTATAAAAATAAGATCATTGTCTTAAGAAATTTTTGCGACTCTTAGTTACATCTCTTCACTTCTTTGTGTTTTCCTCTTTAGTTTGAGATTGTCTCCTTTCCTCTAGCCATCGTTGATGCTCAACTAATTCCACTTCCATGGACCTAACCGCATCAACAACAGTTTGCATTTTTTATGCAAAATGCCTTAATAATGGGTGAACACATTCTTCATTTTGAATGACATTAACTTGATCCTGAATGGTTCTAAAATTTGCATCGACTTGTTCTCGAAAGCGAGCACCATAAAATGTAGGTGGTGGTGGGGGGTTATGAGCTGGAGTGGGTGGAGCTAGAGGGCGTCGATCCATGATTTAGTTATAAGTGAACCTTCATTAAATTTGTAATTTGAAAATGTAAGATACATGTTTAAACATCCCCTTAAACCATTCAATATAAATTACTTGATTGAGTACAAATGAAAAAATGTGTAAAGCTCCTTTATGTTTAAGGCATGTAAATGAATTTTTTTTTTGTTAAAGTGATGTGAAATCTCATTTAAAAATACATTAAATTTTTACCTCACTACAATGTGGAAGTGTTAAGCTCCAAATTGATTCAACAAAGGTTGAAGTGTTACTTGCACCAAATTGATTCAACAAAGTTGGAAGTGTTAAGCTCCAAATTACCAATATTTTGTGAGACAATATACATAGTTAGTAATGGTTAAACAAAACTTGTCACTGCAGCCACATGGGAATGGGAAAAGTTAATGGGCAATAATCGATGGGTTGTGTGGAAGACTATTATTTTTATATGTTACAATATGATAGCCTCATGCATAGCCCATCGATTATTACCCATTCACTTTTCCCATTTCCCTATGGCTGTAGGGACAAGTTTTGTTTGGTCAGTACTAACAATGGATCCAGACTCACAAAGTATTGGAAATTTAGAGCACTTCCAATAAGGATCATTTTTGTTTTGAGAGATGAGGAGAGTCAAAACAATTAAAAAATTAAAAAACAAATTGTTTAGCAAAGAATTACTAATTCAAGAATAAGAAACTAAGATTTTTTTTAAGAAAAACATGAGAATAATTGCTAAAGATGAAGTAAAAATAGACAAGAATGTAAAACAGTTTTAAAAAGTGCAAAAAAGGGGTAATGAAGGTTATATTTTATGGCTGTTTAGTGTGCTATGTTAAATTTAATGCTTTTTTCTAGTAATTAATGTTCAATTTTTTTGTTTGATGTTTTTATTTGTTTTCCACTAGCTAGGGTTTCAGATTTATTTGTAAGTTTAGATAGAAATAAATAAAATCAATAAAACTACAAATAAATGCAAAAAAAACCTTAAATTAGTCACTAATTAACAAAAAAATAAGAAAAAAATGCAAAAATCACATACCTGGAGGTTGCTCGAGGTCACGAAAATGAGGCAGGGTCATGAAAATGAGGAAGAATTCACGTTATAAAGTGCTCAGAGAAATGAATATCTGTTATGCAAAACTTTAATATATTCCATGTTGATGACAAATCCAATGGTGCTAATAACGAATATCCATTTATTATAAAATAAATTTATTGTAATATACAATAGTATATTTCACATATATTATATATTATATTATATAAGATATATTAAATATAATAATATATATTTAATATATATTAAATATTCTATATTCTATAACATTTAATAAATGATAGATATATTACATATTAAATGTAGTATATAATATATTTAATACATAGTCTATGCAATTGATATCCATTATAAATGGATATCCGTTTATTCTATTATTAATTTATTATATATAAATATACTATAATATATTTCATATATACTATATATTATATATTAAATATACTAATATATATTATATATTAGATATATTATAGTATGTATTATATGTAATATATAATATAATATATATTATTTATATTCTAGATATATTGTATATATATTGAATATATTATATAATATATTTAATACATAAAATCCCTTTGGAGTCTACATCTCCCTCTCAGATTTTTAATATATATTTTATCATTATATAATAAAGAGAGGGAGTGAGAGAAAGACATGAAAGGGAGAGAGGGAGAGACAAACCTGAGAGAGTGGGAGAGAGAGGGAAGGGGAGGGAGAGAGGGAGAGGGAGGGGGAGAGAGAAAGAGGGTTTAGGGTTTAGGAGAGAGGAGAGAAAGAGAGGGTTTAGGGTTTAGGTAGAGGGAGAGAGAGAGATTTTAGGGTTTAGAGAGAGGGAGAGGGTTTAGAGAGAGGGTTTAGGATTTAGGAGAGAGGAGTGGGAGGAAGAGGGAGATAGAGGTTTAGGGTTGAGAGAGAGAGAGAGAGAGGGTTTAGGGTTGAGAGAGAGGAAGAGTGGGAGAGTGAGAGAGGAGAGAGAAAAAACCTCTCTCTCTCTCCCTCTCCCTCTCCCTCTCTCCTCCTTCCTCCTCTCTCTCCCCCTCTCCAAGATTTAGGGTTTAGGAGAGGGAGAGGGGAGAGAGAGAGAGGGTTTAGGGTTTAGGAGAGAGAGAGAGAGAGGGGGGGGAAGGGGGGTGAGAGAGAGGGTTTAGGGTTTAGTGACAAGATATACTATATTTTTATTATATTAAATATATTAATATTATATTAATATATTAATATATATATATTAGTATATTATATATTAATATAATATTAATATATAATATTAATATATAATATATAATAATATATTGAATATATATAGTAATTTATAATAAATATATATATCATATATGATAAGAAATAATAATTTTTCAATATCAAATAACGAATATCCATTTTATTTTTTTGATTGTGTCAACTTGTGAGTATGTAGGATTGGGTTTGTTAAGTGGAAAGCATAATGGATATCTGTTGTGGATGGATATCCATTATGTCTAGATATTCGTTATTGTTTTTCTTTTATGGGGATGAACAACAATATATATTAATATATATATTATATTAATATATATTATATATTAATATATATATTATATTAATATATATTATATATTAATATATTATGAGTTTATAATTTATAACAATGTGAGGAACGAATATCCATTATAAATGGATATATGTTTTGTTCTTGAAGATTGTGCACATGTGCAACCATGTAGACCTGCGGGCATGGCAAGTGGAAAACATAATGGATATCCATTTCAAAACAAAAAAAAATTTGTAAGTTTATAAAAAACAAAAAAGGGACCATTTTGAGTATTTCAACGGTCCCTACATGATTTATGTCTACACCAGGTGAAATTCAGCTTTTCAAAGATTCTCTAACACTTTTTTTAGAATTCCAATCATTTGTGTGTGTTTTTTTATTGTGGAATGGGGAGCAGCAGTCAGTGTAAGAGAAAAGGTAAAAGGATACTTATAGTAGATCAAATTGAAGCATCTAGAGAAAAAGATAGAGAAAGTCATAAAAAAAGAAGACAAGGTACACAAAATATTCAAATTGAAGCTTCTTCGGAACCATTAAGTGTTAAATCAAGTGAAGATGAAATAGAAAATGAAAATTTTGAACATCATATTGAAATTGAAAATGAAAATGTGAACAACATTGAGAATGAAAATGTTGTTGAAAATGATATTGAAAATGTGACAATGAAAATGTTGTTCAAAATGATTTTTTTTTTATAATGTTGAAAATAGTGAGAAGGAAAATATTAATAAAATTGTATTCAAAAATGAAAATGTTGATAACATTGAAAATATTGAAAATCAACCTTATGTAACCCCTATTTACAAAAGAACCCCTAAATGCTTGGTTGAAATAGATGACAACATAATTGATAATCTTCAAGGAAAAATTTCACAATGAATGGTTTGTTTTTGGGCTACGAAAATGTTCAATGAATTCTTCTCTAATAAGACATTAACCGAACAATGCCAACTTTTTGTGCAATTACTTAAGATTTACAAAATGAGACCATTATTAAAAAAATTAAAGATTCGTCTCACAAAAAGTTTGGAACAAAATAGTCTTATTGTGAAAAATATTTTTAATGCTCTAACCTCTATTGGAAATACTAGTAAGGAAAAAGATAAAAGGGCTGCTCAAAGAGTGATCACAACCTCCCTAGTAAGCCATCATTTGAGAAATGCTCGTTTAATGAGATAAACTTGTATTGATTTTGAATTAAATTGTAAAACATTGAATAGAGAAATCTCAAGAAGAGGAAGACTCGATAGTGATCTTCAAAATGATACATGGGATTTTCGTGGGAGGCTTCCACGTGTTGATAAAAAGCTAACCGATAATGTAATGATGCAAATTGAACAATATTGGAATTCTCACTCTAGAATATCACCGAATGTAAAGGATGTGTTAAAGTTATGAATTGGTAATTGAGATTGTACACCACATCCTAAACATTTTTTGGAATGTAGCCAAATAATTTTTTTACAAACAATTTTGTCAAGAACATCCACATTTGAAAATATCACAAAGGGCCTTTGAGTCTTACAAGCCATTTTATTGTGTTCCTATGAAGGTTCGTAATACATGTTGTTGTAAATACCATGTTGAGTTTTCAATGTATAATGAATTCTTATGCCATATTCGTTCTACTATGCATACTAATTTTTTTTTGCAGGAGTGTCATACAGTGCAACTTCCAAAGTCATCTAGGGAGTTGTTTGATTCATTTTTATGCATTAGAGGTGATGGTTGCTTATATTATAGAAATTATTGTTTAAATGGAATGTGTTTTCAATGTGTTGGTTTATCAAAGTTTGTAACATGCTTTCATGAGGGTAACGATCATGATTTTGGTAACAAAATTGTTGAGAAAAACAAGTATGAGATAGTCAAATACAATTTGAAGAGTGGAGACGAGGGTTCTAGATGTGAGTTGGTTGCAAGAGAGGTAAGTATTGCTGATTTTATTTCAGATTTTAAGAAAAATATTTTCTATAAGTATGCAAGGTATAGCCATAGGTCGCAGTGGTTGGATTGACAATTCAGGATGTGTAAGGACTCTTTCCCCATTGGAACTATAGTATCTGTAGTTGATTTTTCTGAAAATTACACATTGCAACCACAAAATGAAGTTTAATCACAATATTATATTTCTATTCAAATTTATTTTTGTCCACATAACATATAGGCTTGCCTCTAATAGTACAAAAGAGGGTAGGAAGATAATCAGGGAGTACCATTTTTACATGAGTGATGATAGATCTCATTCATCTGAGTTTGTAAATTATTTTGAAAACTTTTTTGAGTTCTTGCAAGAAAAAGTAATTGCAATGGTTCAACATTTGATTTGGTTAGATAATTGCACAAGGCAATTCAAGAATGCTCACATGTTTTATTGGTTGAGTAGGATGCATATAAAGAGGGGTGTACCACATATTTGGAGTTTTTTTGAAGCAGGGCATAGAAAAGGTGAGCATGATGGTGCAAGTGCATGTGTAAAGAGAGATTTGGTTAAGGAACAACTAAATATTAGAGGTGGTGCAACATTCAATGATGCACGTTCTATTGTGGATTAGTGTACTTATGCACTATCACAAGGAGGGAAACTTGATTCACAAGTGTGTAGGTTCTTTTGGTTGGTTGAGGAGGGCTCAGTGGGAGATAGAATGGAATGTCAAACAATTAGATATTCTTCAAAGATGCATTCATTTCAAAGATCAAATGTGAGTGCATGGACCATATGGGCATGAGAGATGGCTTGTTTTTGTTAGAATTGTATTCAGTGTGATTAGGATCAATGCGATTCAAGTGAGTCGGTAGATACATGGGTTCCAGAGTATCTAACCCCTTTATCTATAGCACAATCCTCATTAGAAGATGTAATGAAAAGTTCACTTGAATACAATCATCTTTCAGATATTGTACAACCAAGACATGTATATGTTGTTGTAGCACCACAGGGGAATGAAGAGGGATCAAACTATTGGTTGGCACGATGTGTACAGGGAAAGAAAAGGCTAACACAACCGATGACAAATGATGATGGATTCATTTATCCTATAGGTTCAATTGTTCTTTCTCGAACTTCATTGCATTACCATTTCATCATCGTTTAAGATGTTTATAATAATATAGATTTGTTATTCTAAGCATCTATGAAATTTTTCATAACCATTTCATCATCATTTATGTTTTTTAGCATAATATAGATTTTTTATTCTAAGTATATTTAGATGATAAAAAACTTATGGCCACACAGGTTTAGTTGTTGTTTCCGAAACTTGGTTGCGAACATATATGATTAGAAAGAATGGTGTACCTACATTTGAAGACTATGAGAAACACAAAAGAATCCTCATGTATTCATACCTTGTTATAACAACAAATGTTAAGTTATTGAGACATCATGCTAGACCAAAAACAAAAAACCTATGGATAAATAGTAGTGTTGATCATGAAGCATTACTAGAAACTTTGAAGTTAAGGGATGACCCTTTAGGCACACTTGAGTAGCGGATCATTTGTTGTATGGGACATGTATGATATTGTTCATAACATTTTGATATTGTTTATCTACTAAGCTTGATTATTTAGGTTGTTTAGAATAATATAGATTTTCTATTCGAAGCATATTTTCTAGTTTGCATTACCAATTCATCATCATTCAAGTTGTTTAGCATAATATAGATTTGTTAGTCTAAGCATCTTTTCTATTGTGACCATATAAATTTATCATTCAAAGTATATTGCGATGATCTTGGCATGATTGATCATGGAGCTACTACAACAATAGCCAACTCTGATCCTTTGGTAGAGGTATGCGGTAGATTAGAATAGAATAGATTTATTATTCTAAGCATATTTTCTATTGTATGTAGTTTAAATACTACCTTGATGGTTTGTACAGGTGCTTGTCACTCCAAAATGTCAACATGCTACTATTCTAGAAGACTATGTTAACCGCGAAGGAAACACGTGATCTATTTCCTTCCCCTACTGTGAAATGACTATGTATTAGGGTCATTTTTTGTATGCCTACGTGGAATTTTGTAAATCCTATATTTGATAGCAATTATTGAATGATAATATCATGCATATTTTGTATACTTTATGTGTATTCAATTGTACACTTTACAACTTATGTGTATACTTTATCAATTATGAGTATTTCAATGTATACTTTATGACCTATGTGTTTTAATGTGTATACTTTGTATTCATGTGTGTAGTTCATAAAATAAGTGTATTTGACTAAATGAATCACTTTTTCACTTACTCACAAGAAAAAAAAACAAACCCTAAACCCCTGTGCACCTTTACATCGCATCCATCTGACCCTTTTTCCATCAACTAAAAACTTGACACCACAAGCAAACGCATTAGAGATATCAAAAACAAAAAGAGGTTATTGTAGAGGGGACCTATGTGATCCTGTACGCTCAAATATATTATTTCTAGGTGACATGATTTCTGAGAAATAGCCCTTCAAAGGTTGCTTCCTTTTAGCACTTTGGACTCTTAAGGGAAATCGTCAGTCCAATGTAGCTTAGAGTTACTCAACATTTTTGGGTGTAAACGAGAGACATGCTTAGTGTAAACGTACCCATCTAAACATATTGGAACGATCCATTTGGTCATACGAGTTGCAGAACGAAAGTTGCACCACTTTACAACTTTACATTGCTTACATTTGACAACTTTTTCTCAACTAAAAACTCATCACCACGAGATAACACTTTTGAGATAGAAAAAATCGAGAGAGCTTATTGTAGAGGGTCCCAACATGATCCCATAGCCTCCAATGGAGTCTATAAGCCTCATGGTTTTTGAGAAATATCCCTTCAAAGATTGTTGTCTTTTAGTACTTTGGACTCTTAAGGGAAATCATTGGTCCAATGTAGCTCTAAGTGATTCAACATGTTTGGGTGCAAATGAGGACCATTCCTAGAGAAAAAATACCCATCTGAACGTGTTGGAATAGTCCATTTGGTTATACAAGTTGCAGAACAGAAATTGCACCACTTTGCAACTTTACACTACTTGCATTTGATAACTTTTTCCTCAATTGAAAATGCGTCACCACAAGATAACGCCTCTGATATATCAAAAATTGAGAGAGGTTATTATATAGGGTCCCAAAATGATACCATAGCCTCAAATGGAGAGTCTATAAGCTTCACGATTTCTGAGAAATAACTCTTCAAAGATTGTTGCCTTTTAGTACTTTGGACTCTTAAGGGAAATCGTCGGTCAAATGTAGCTTTGAGTGATTCAACATGTTTGGGTGCAAAAAAGGACCATGTATATTGTAAATTTATCCATCTGGATGTGTTGGAATAGTCCATTTGTTCATACAAGTTGCAGAATGAAAGTTGCACCACTTTGCAACTTTACACTACTTGCATTTGAGAACTTTTTCCTCAATTGAAAACTCGTCACCACAAGATAACACCTTCGGGATAGAAAAAGCTGAGAGAGGTTATTGCAGAGAGTACCAAGATGATCCCATAGCCTTTGATGGAGAGTTTATAAGCTTCACATTTTTTGAGAAATATCCCGTCAAAGATTACTTCATTTTAGCACTTTGGACTCTTAAGGGAAATCGTCGGTCCAAGGTAGCTCTGAATGATTCAATGTGTTTGGGTATAAAATAGGACCATTCCTAGCATAAAAGTACCCATCCAAACATATTGGAATAGTCCATTTGGTCATACGAGTTGTAGAACGAAATTTGCACCACTTTGCAAATTTACACTACTTGCATTTGACAACTTTTTCCTCAACTGAAAACTCATTACCATGAGATAATGCCTCCGAGGTAGTGAAAAATGAGAGAGTTTATTATAGAGGGTCCCAACATGATCCCATAGCCTCTGATGAAGATTCTATAAGCCTCATGATTTTTGAGAAATAAACCTTCAAAGATTGCTACCTTTTACCACTTTGGACTCTCAAGGGAAATCACCGATCCAATGTAGCTCCGAGTGATTTGACATGTTTGGGTGAAAAAGAGGACCATTACTAGTGTAAACGTACCCATCCAGACATGTTGAAACAATCCATTTTGTCATATGAGCTACAGAATGAAAGTTCCACCACTTTGTAACTTTACACTACTTGCATTTGACAACTTTTTCCTCAACTGAAAACTCATCACCATGAGATAACGCCTCCGAGATAGAAAGAACCGAGAGAGGTTATTGTAGAGGGTCCCAACACGATTCCATAGCCTCTAAAAAAGAGTCTAAAGCTTCATGATTTTTGAGAAATATTCCATCAAAAATTGCTGCCTTTTAGCACTTTGGACTCTTAAAGGAAATCGTCGGTCCAATGTAACTTCGAGTGATTCAACATGTTTGGGTGTAAAAGAGGACCATTTATAGCATAAAAGTACCCATACAGACGTGTTGGAACAATCCATTTGGTCATACAAGTTGTAGAACAAAAGTTACACCACTTTGCAACTTTACATTGCTTGCATTTGACAACTTTTTCCTCAACTGAAAACTCGTCACCACGAGATAAAACCTCCGAGATAGAAAAAAACACGAGAAGTTATTGTAGAGGGTCCCAAAAAAATTCCATAGACTCTGACAGAGAGTCTATAAGCTTCACGGTTTCTGATAAATAGCCCTTCAAATATTGTTGTCTTTAAGCACTTTGGACTCTTAAGGGAAATCGCCGGTTCAATGTAGCTCCGAGTGATTCGACATGTTTTGGTGCAAAATATGACCTTTCCTACAATAAATGTACCCATACAAATGTTTTTAAATAGTCCATTTGGTCATACGAGTTGCAGAACAAAAGTTGCACCACTTTGCAACTTTACACTGCTTGCATTTGATAGCTTTTTCCTCAACTGAAAACTCATCACCACGAGATAACGCCTCTGAGATAGAAAAAATCAAGAGAGGTTATTGTAGAGGGTCCCAACACAATCCCATAGCCTTTGAAAAATAGTCTATAAGCTTCATGGTTTCTGAGAAATAGCCCTTCAAAGATTTCTCCCTTTTAGCACTTTGGACTCTTAAAGGAAATCGTTAGTCCAATGTAGCTCCGAGTGACTCGACGTGTTTGGGTACAAAAGAGGACCATGCCTAGCATAAATGTACCCATCCGAATGTTTTGGAGCAATCCATTTGGTCATACAAGTTGTAAAATGAAAGTTGCACCACTTTGCAACTTTGCATTGCTTGTATTTGACAAATTTTTCTTCAACTGAAAACTCGTCACCATGAGATAATGCCTCTGAGATAGAAGAAACTAAGAGAGGTTATTGTAGAGGGTCCCAAAAAAATCCCATTTCCTTAGACAAAGAGCCTATAAGAATCATAGTTTTGGAGAAATAGCCCATCAAAGATTGCTTCCTTTTAGCACTTTGGGCTCTTAAGGGAAATTGCTGGTCCACTGTAGCTTTGAGTGATTCGACATGTTTGGGTGTAGTAGACGACCATTCCTAACGTAATCACACCCATATAGTATGCCTTGTTTTCTTATTGATGCATTATCGTTAGCAAAATTCATTGTTGTCCATTACGATAATACAAATTGCATATCCAAGGTCAAATAACATGCATGCCATGGATTTGTATTTGGTTTGATTAATGGTAGTATCACATTCATTTGGTCTATTTAAAGGTTGCATCGTGGTTGAGTGATGTTTTAATTGTTGATCATGATTATTGTATAGATTTCACATGAACAATTTAATGAACATGTATCTTGTTCAGCTGTAAGGACTTTGTTTGAAGGTTGCATCGAATCCCTATGGTTGAAAGATATTGATTCTTACTCAAGATGATTTTATACATTTTATGTAGGGTCATCCCACAATAATGGGTTACACTTTTTGGTCAAACTTGACATTGAAATCAACATTTTCAAAAAAAACTTCACTTTCTGACACCTATAGTAGGTAAACTGCTAGGAATTTGAAAATTATGTAAACTAGTTATTTGTGAGATTTTGTTTGTAGATTTTAAATGTATTTTTTAAAACAAATTGAAAAAAAATTGTAATTATTTTTGTATCTCCTTTGATAACTAGTTTTTAATAGTAAACAACATTTTTAAAAAGTGGTGTGTACTCCGACTCGCATAACTTTTATTCTAGAAAGGATAAAATTCTGATTCTTTTGAATTTAGGTTGGTAACACTAGTATCTAGTGCTTTAATTTTGTTTCATAATGTTTTGTTGAATATTTTTCTTTTAATTAAGTTTTGACGTCAAACCAATTAAAATTTAGACATAGGTGCACTTCGTCTCACATAACTCTTATGGTATGTATTGAAATTCAATTTTTCTTTTTTTGTTGGAATGAGGACATCAATACCTAGTGCATATATATTTTTCAATTTTTTTTTTTCTCAAATTTACTATTTTTCCACAATGATTTTTTACTGAACTTGATGTTTGATGAAAAACCCATGTTTAGTAAAACTAAAAATTAAAATATAAAATAAAAACGAAATATATATTAAATTTATAGTAGTTGGAAAGCACATTTCAATCACTACAGTCCTCCACCTTAGTTTATCAAGTTGAATCCATTTGCACTTCTTTCTCGGGCTTCGATAGTAAAAAAAATGCATAAATTTTAATGGTGGAGGGGGAGGTGAAAAAGGGCTATAGGGCGCAAGTGGGGGTTCATTAGAAAGGGGTGGGGGTTCATTATAATGGGGGGTCCATTCGAAGGGGGGGTTCACTAGAAGGGGGAGGGGGTTCATTTGAACCCCCTTCATTAGAAGGAGTAAGCCATTTTAAATTTTTTGATGGGAATTTCTAATTTTTTCGTCATGGAAAAAATTGTAACCCACTATTGTGGGTTTACCCTACATGTTATTAATCTTGAATGAACATTGAGTGACATTGATTTTTATCAAGATGATTATATTAGTTTCGAATAAACACTGTACCATGACATGCTTTTCATTAAGTTGTATCCAATTTTCATTAATTTTAACTTCTTATGAAATAAAAATCAGTTGGCCACTTCATTACACGAGCTTGAAAAATAAAATAATGTCAAATGTAAATTCATTCAACATAGCTTGAAATCATGGGTATTCTCAAATTGAGTGTTTAATAAAAATGTATTGGTAGACATGTATGAAAAATGTGGTACAATAGAAAAGACAATGAATTGTTTGAAAAAAATCATCAAAGAACTAGATGGATTACCAATTGTAATTCATAAGTGAACTACTAAAATGTAATTTCGTTAATCTATAACATTCATTCTCAATCATAAATTTAAACCATTCTAAGATAATTATACATTCCATTATGAAAACTCAAAGTAGAAAGACATGCAGACGAGGAACAAATTAGATCGAATATCAATTCTTATATATCAAACTGTAGAATGATTCTATTTGTGCATATACAAATTTGGCATATGCCTACTCAGAACAAGTTTTACAAAATGTGGCATATATGCCATCTCAAGATCTATCAAACCCTAAGTACATATCGATCTATATCATATCCTAATCTTGTTTTGGACAATCAAAATCGAGCCTCCTCAAAGAAGTTAGTTGCTCTAAATTTTCCTGCACAATAACATTTCAAACAACAAATTAGATTAATTATGTGAATGGTTGACAAGTTAGACTAGTAAATAGAAACTTATATACCATCATTTATAAATTACCAATTTAACATCAAAATCAGTATACATGTACTATATTATATCAATAATGCAATTCTTGTTTACCTCAAGTCTTACTCTCTTTTTTGTAAGACGTTATGCATATGATTCTCCCTTAGGATGATCAGGAGCCCTCCTATAAAGTAATGGTCTCACACTTGTCAGAGTGCTAAGTCGAGCAGAGGACTATAGCAGATAAAATAAAAATGATACAAATTAACATAAAATTGTTGAAAAATAATCACATCTACTAATCACATATCTACTCCTATCTAAAAGTAAATGATCTACAATATAAAATAAACACATACCTATTGTGATGCTATGACACTAGATGGGATCATAGTGGATGAATCAGCTAATATGGTTTCCTAAATAAAAAATACAAGAATGTAAATGCACATCCAAACATAATTATAATATCAAGAATTTAAAAAATACCTGTTGTACAACTTCATCCACTGGGTCAGACCCAGTCAACAAGGTTGTATAAGAACCAAGATGCTACATAAAAGGACAAGATTACATCAGACTATCAATATATGTAACTTACATGTATTTAAACATAATAGATTTCAAAAATTAACATCTAAAATAACAATTTAAATAATTTATCGTATACTGATTCTCTAGCGTAAATGAAATGGCAGTATGCATAGCCTCCTGCACTTCCAACATCTGCTCCTTTGTCAACAAATTTTAAACATTCTAGCATATAAACATATATTATTATAAATATCTCTCATAAAATATGAAAGAATTTACATAAAACATAAAACAAAATTACTTTAAGTCTTATCGATCCTCCCATATCATCCATGGCAGTCGATTTATGTCCTGAAAATGATCCACTCCATGATCTATCAACTCCTACATCTGACATATCATGAATCTCATAGTTGGATGTGTCTATGGAGGCCTCAGTGGACTGTCAGAGAGGTTCCAAACATAAATTGTTGCACATCATGCAACGATGAGGCACACAAATATGCCCTGAAGAGGACAGTGTACCAATGTGAGTTGATGACTATGTACCAGTGGGAGATGATGGTGATGTACCAGTGGGAGCTGCTGCAGTAGATACACCACCATCATGTTGGAATGGATTAGGTGCATCACCACCATGATGGGATGCACTGTTAAATGGTTGCGCAATATGATGGCTCTGTGTGACCAAATGATCACTCAACGAATGTAACACATAAATTCTCAAAGTCCCTACATCTACAACAATCTTAGGGTAAGGTAGTGGAGTTGGATCAGAAATAGGTGGAGGAGGATGAACAAGGGTGACTCGGTGTGCTCTAGGTCTATCCTGTGGCATCCCTCTACCAACACCTTGAAAATCTCGCATGTCAAAGTAATTGACATGTCTCCCTAGCACAAACTCAACATATAATTTTTGGAGAAAATACCGAGGGACATCAAGATTATTGTTGGGTGGTTTATCAAAAACCATCCACCAACATCTCCAAAAATTATCTAGTATGCCTCTATGGGTGCACCATTTAATTGAAAATTGTGGTTTTTGCACATTAACAAGCTGTCCTATTCTCTAATCGATGAATAACTGAGCTAATTTGTGTTTCTCAATATCAAGTGCTTTCACCTCATCATATGATAATCCATCAGCATAAAATTGTCTTTGTTTCTCTCACCATTGTGCAAATCTATTATGCTGAGTTGTCAAAGTTTCAACATTTGAAATGATTGTTTGCAAAGTGTTATTCATCTTTGATAGCTCATCTAGAGTCTCATAGATTCAACATACTTTTCTTAATTGATCTAAATTTCTATGAATAGACTTGTGTATTTTTGGTACATTTTCATTTGGAAACAACAATTCCGGTGGAGGATTTGGAGGATATTCATTTTGTGCACGATCAAGATTTTCATTTTCTACGGGATTAATGTTTTCATTTTGTGCAGGGTTTCGATTTTCATCTTCTACAGGGTTTGGGTGTTCATGTTGATCCATTTTATATCTGTTAATTGAATTCAAAATTAACAATGGTTTTAATGCAATGAAAAATATATCAGATTTACCCTATTTTTCACTAAAATTCAAAATAAAAACAATGCAAAATGAATAAAAATTGAAAAATCCACAAATACTTACAAATTTCAGCTAATTATCCTCTGGAAAATGGATATCCAAGTTGACCTGTCGAATAAACCCTTGCACAAACAAAACAACTCAGATTTTTTTTTTTTTTTATAAGACAGGAAACATATATCTATTTCAAAATGGATATCCATTTCCTGAATTATAGCTTTTTAAATATATGGTCGGGTCCGGGACCCGATGATATTCAATTGAAAGTGATTTTTTTAGAACTATAATATAATATAATATATTATATTAATTTTAGTATAAGATATATATTATACATAATATAATATATATTATTATATATATTATAATATTATATATAATATTTCATAAATATATTAATTTTAATATAATATAATATATATTATTATTATTATTTTTTATAAGAAAGCAAAAAAATATCTATTATAAATCAAATATCTATTTCTTGAGTTATATCTTTTTTAATACATGGTCGGGTTTGGACCCAACCATATTCAATTGTAAGTGATTTTTTTAAAACTATAATATATATATTATTATAATATATTTTAATATTATGTATAATATATATTATTATAATATAATATAATATTATTATATAATAGAATCATAAAATATAATAAATTTAATACTACATTTAATATATAATATTTAGTATTATATAAATATTATAATAAAATATAATGTTATTATATATTCAATAATAAGTATATAATAAATATATTAAAAAATTAATATAATATATAAAATAAAACAAACGATCGGGGCTGGACCCAATGGAATTATACACTCACTTAAACTAAATGGATATCTATTTCAAAACATATATTTTTTATATAATGAATATCCATTTTGGTTTGGTATTACCAAACCAAAACAAATATTATACTTGGGCTTGCAAAAAGTCAAGGGTGTGAATTTTGCATTTTTGGGCATGTTAAAAATGCTTTTTTTTTTTTCACATCACCACTTTTTGGACCCCCATGATCTTGCACAGACCCATCTCCTACCACCTTACCACCTATAAGCATTCTATTCTCTTGTCCCTCAAACACATACACATCTTCACCTTTTTCACCTCCTTCT